>JAVSCE010010489.1:0-29473 GCA_032199065.1 Smutsia gigantea
TGTGCATCCTCTGTCCAGCCTCAGCACGATGGAAGCAGCTCCTTCCTTCTGTTTGACGACGAGAGTGATGGGGAGGAGGAGGAGGAGCTCATGGACGAGGAAGAGGAAGATGACTCTGAGATCTCAGGGTGCGGAGGGGTGCCGTTCTCTTCAGAGGTATCCCGGCCTTGGCAAGGGCCTAGCAGTGCATGCTCCTCCGCGTGCCTGAGCACTGCTGCTTCCGCACCTTACTCTAGGTACAGCGTGGGAAATGCCTTCTTCGATGAGAAGGAAGATGCCTGTGCTGCACTGGGGGAGATTTCTGTGAACAGCAGGTGAGCGTCAGCCTTTCCCTGGCCCTGGGAGTCCTGCCTGCAAACCCCTTGCATGTGGCGTGTGTTTGTCCACAGTGTGGCCTTCCTTCCCTACATGGAGAGTGTCTTTGAAGAAGTATTCAAACTGCTGGAGGTGAGAGAGTCAGTGTGTCTGAGGGTTGCGGGCCCCATGTTTGCCCTGCACACAGCAGGCACAGCCGCCCCTCCTCGTCTGCAGTGTCCTCACCCGAATGTGCGGAAAGCAGCCCATGAGGCGGTGGGTCAGTTCTGCTGTGCACTGCACAAGGCCTGTCAAAGCTGCCCCTCAGAACCCAACACTGCTGGTGAGAATGGGAGGCTTGGGCCCTGCTGGGGCCTCTAGAAACGGGATGGGTGCAAGGAAGGGAGGGGCAGGGCCTCACTGGACATCAGCCAGTAATGTCCCCAGCTCTGCAGGCCGCCCTGGCCCGGGTGGTGCCGTCCTATGTGCAGGCAGTGCGTGGGGAGCGGGAGCGCCAGGTGGTGATGGCTGTGCTGGAGGCCTTGACTGGGGTGTTACGCAGCTGTGGGACCCTCACGCTGCAAACCCCTGGGCGCCTTGCTGAGCTCTGCAGCATGCTCAAGGCTGTGCTGCAGAAGAAGGTGAGTAGGGCAGAGGGGCTTCTGGGTAAGGTGGTGGCCCAGCCCCAGGTGGGGAGAGTCAAAGGCTACAGGTGCAGCTACCCCTTTCCCCGATTCATGGAAAGAAGGGGCAGGCAAGCCAGGGTTTTGTCAAGCTCCCTCTTCCTGCAGATAGCCTGTCAGGACACTGATGAGGAACAGGAGGAGGACCAGGTAAGAACTACAGATGCAAACTGTGGCAGTCCAGATTGTCCCAGAAGGGCAGGTGTGGACAGTGCACTTGGGCTTGGTCTGGGGGAGCCAGGGCTGCTAAAAGATGCAACCCTGCTTCCACCAAGGCAGTGGAGTCTGGGAAGGCTTCCTGGAGGTGGGGATTCAAGGTGGGATTGATAGGTAAGAGTAGGGGAGCCAGAAGAAAAGGCTGGGCCTAAATAAGCCCAGTCTGGAAAGGGCCTGTCTTGTGGCAGTGGTGGACCACCTGCAGGGGTGGCCGAGCATGGTGGGAGGTGCCCACAGGTGCAGAGCTGGCTCTGGTTCTCTAGCCCCTGACCTGGCCCCACAGGCTGAATATGACGCCATGTTGCTAGAGCATGCTGGTGAGGCCATCCCTGCACTGGCAGCTGCAGCCGGGGGAGATGCCTTTGCCCCCTTCTTTGCCACCTTCTTGCCATTGTTGACGTGCAAGACCGTGAGTGTTTCCTCCGGCTTCAAACCTATTTTGCCCATGCGCCCTGTGCCCAACCTCCTACTCTACCAGTCCCCAGGCTGACTTGCACTCCTCTCCCCACCAGAAACAGGGGTGCACGGTGGCAGAGAAGTCCTTTGCAGTGGGAACACTGGCAGAGTCCGTTCAGGGCCTGGGTGCTGCCTCAGCCCAGTTTGTGTCCCGGCTTCTCCCTGTGCTGTTGAGTGCCACCCGGGAGGTAGACCCTGAGGTGCGGAGCAATGCCATCTTTGGTCTGGGTGTGCTGGCAGAGCATGGGGGGCGCCCTGCCCAGGAGTATCCTTGGCTGGCAGAAGGGGGCTGGGGTGAGGTTGGGAGAGTGTCTCTGGGGCTCAGAGATCCAGAGGTCTGCCTGGGTGCCTGTTCCTTGACTGTGGAACCAGACACTTCCCCAAGCTGCTGGGGCTCCTGTTGCCCCTCCTGGCACGGGAGCGCCATGATCGTGTCCGTGACAACATCTGTGGGGCACTCGCCCGCCTGCTGATGGCCAGTCCTGCGAGGAAACCAGAGCCCCAGGTGAGGGATGGCATCAGGCAGGGCCAGGAAGCTGAGAAGGGTGCAGGGTGGGACATGAGGCATCTGTGTGTCCAGGTGCTGGCTGCCCTGCTGCACGCCCTGCCACTGAAGGAGGACTTGGAGGAGTGGGTCACCATGGGGCGCCTCTTCAGCTTCCTGCACCAGAGCAGTCCTGACCAGGTAACCTTGACGCTAGGCGGCCCTCAGAGGGGAGCTTGTGTGCCAGTCTCAGTGACAGGCAGAGTTGGCGTCCGTTGTGGCTAATGCAGAGTGATAGTTTAAGGTGTCCTGCTTTCTCATTTGTCTGCAGGATTGGCAGCCAGGCCTGTAGTGGGAGAGGGGCAACTTTCTCTTACCACGTAGCACTTTTTCTGAGGGAGGCTCTGTCCTCCCCGGCTATTTCTACCCTCTGGTCTGAGGCAGAAGTCCCAGCTTCCCTAGGCTGACCTCCTATACCAGGGCTCTTTCATGCTGCACTCCGTGAAGAAGGCTGGGCACCTGTGGGCCCCCCACCTTCCATTCCTGTCAGCTGTTCTGCTTTCTGAGGGAGATTTGTCTGCACCAGGTGGCTAGTTTGGACTCATGTCCCAGTGTCCCTGTGTGCGTCACCTCTGTCTTGTATCTTTAGAAACTATTGTGTTGGTGGAGCTCCTGGATGTCTGAGCTGCTTTTGGTCTTGAGGCCATCACTTTGAAGCCATCTCCTCCCCCCAAAAATTACTACCACCATGTCTCATGGGTCCTTCTCATGCTCCACAGTTGTTTTGGATGCCTGTGAATCAGCGTCAGGTTCAAACAGCCCTAGTAGGAGACTGCCTCTTTCTGGTCTCTATCCTTGGGGCCTAGGATGCTGCTTCCCAAGTCAGTCCTTCTTTACCACAGGTTGTGGATGTGGCCCCTGAGCTCCTGCGTATCTATAGCCTCATTCTGGCTGACAACAAGATCCCACCAGGTGAGAGGGCAGGGCCAGAGGGAGGCAGGGAGCATCAGAGTTCCAAGGGCCTGAGACATCTAGGGGTTGGGGTGCCAGTCCTCCCTGGATCTCTCCCTCTTCACTCTCTACCCAGACACCAAGGCTGCACTGCTGCTGCTCCTGACATTCTTGGCCAGACAGCACACCGACAGCTTCCATTCTGCACTGGGCTCATTGCCTGGTGACAAAGCTCAGGAACTCCAGGCTGTTGTGGGCCTCACCTAGACTGTGGGCGGCAGCCAGGCCAAAGAGAACCGAGCCTGCCCAGGCCCCAAGACCACCTCTCAGCTCAGTTCCAGCTCACACCGTACCAAAGATTCTGGGCCTCACACCCATAGTCCTGCTTGCTTGCCTTATGGGGACACCTTTGGAGTTGGATATGTTAACGCTATAGGACAATACAAATGGAGTCATGACATCATCCTGTAAGAAAGGCAGTTCATTTTCTGCTTGAACAGTACTCTGAGAGCAGAAAGTATAGAGATGCGTGTTCAGAAATGAGGCGGCCAGGACCTAGTTTAATGTAGCTGGTTTCCCGACAGCATTGTGAATTGGCTCTAGCCATAGTGGAACCGGGGCCCTGGCTGGATCAGGAGGCGCCCGTATGGCTTCTCTTGTTCCACACGTAGGATCTGCCGTGCCGCAAGCACTGGTCGGAAGGGAAGGAGAGAGCCAGTTAGGGCGAGTTCCTAGAGTGACCCCAGAGAGATGCGTGCACACATGCCCACACTCACCTAGGAGCAGGTAGAAGACCCGGGCAGCCATCCTGCGGGGGCTGAGAGGTGACACCAGGCTGCTGAAATCGGGCTCCCTGTTGGCCTGCAGCTCCAGGGCCACGGCCCTGTAGGGATCAAGAGCTGTTAGCTGAGGCCCCAGCCAGGGCTTCCTTCATGAGGCACCCCTCTCTCGTACCTGTGCACGGCCTCCAGTGAGAGCAGCTCGGGTTCTGGGGGCAGCTCCAGAGGCATCTCCATGGGCACCTCAGGGAGTTCAGGCACCACGGGCAAAGCAGGGAGCTCTGGCTGCTCTGCCTCAGCCCAGGCCCTAGAATGTGGAAGTAAAGTGGAGCAAGGGACGTGGCAGCTGTGACAGCAACGGGTCATGTCTGCCCTAGCCACTCCCTCCACCTGGCGAGGGCTGTAGGCCTGGGTGCCCCCTGGCTGGCAGCTTACCACCGTTCTTCCAGGGGGACGAGGCTGATGCGGGACTTCTCTTCCTCAGCTGCTTCTAGGGAGAGCTCTGTTGGGGGAATGCGAGGTCCTGGTGGGGCTGCTCATCTGAGCAGTCAGGACCTTGGGGCCACCTGGTTGAACTGGGTGCCGGAGCTATGCAGTGACTTGCTAAAAGTACCCTGGTGGGAGAACTGAAGAGAATTCCCATTCCTCATGTTAAGCTTCTGATTAAAACCATCAGCAGTTGGGGTACCAGTTGCCTGCAACCACAGTTAAGGTGGTGGCCCCCACCGTCTCTATTTCCCAGTGCCTACCTGCAGACAGCATGAGGGGTCCACTGGGTTCCTGGGCCTCCCTCAGGACCTGGGGGTGGGAGGAAGAGAACTAAGACCCCCAGTATCATAGAAGCTCATGGGGCACGGGTCAAGCAGTCCCACCATGAGCCAGCCTAGGCTCTGGGGCAGGACACAACCCAGTCCTGTGCCCAGGACCTGGCACTGCTGGCTCCTATCGGCAAAAAGCCTGCTGGAGCTCTGGCAAAGCAGACTGGTCTCTAGGAAGGACGAGGGGTGTGGTTACCTCGATATCACTTGGAGTTTCAGCCTTTCTTATTTCCTCAGCTGCTACCTCCCTCTCAGCAGCCTCCTCCTCCTCAGGCTCCCGGGGCGGCCTTCGTCTGAGTGCTCTTGGGGGTGGCTGGGCACAGTGGGTCCAGAGAGCCAGCAGTTCTGGAGGTAGCCAGCCAGCTGGGGACAAGAGGGCATTGGAAATAGGATTTGAGGTGTGAGGAATGGGTTCAGAGGATGCCACGTGCCAACTCCCGCCACTCCTTACTGTGAGTTGGGGTTCGAAACAGCTCTGCAGGACTTTTCGTGGTCCTTTCGGGAGGCTGCACCATTGGCTGCATGGGAGGGAAGGCCAGAAACCTAGTGAGGAGGGAGCCACTCCTCATGACCCCTTCCTCACCTCTTTGCAATGCCTTTTTCCAGGCTTTCTGGCCTTCCAACCCTTTGAACCTCCTGCTCCTGCCTGCTCTGATTATTAAAAGTAGGACTTTTTAACTGGTACCCATGGATGTGCTCCGTGGGGTCACCAAAGAACACGGCGAGTTCCCTAACGCGTGCACTTTGGGAAATGCTCTCATCTCCCCAGGAGTTTAGAAGGCCCTACGTGCACCTGCCCCAGGCCCTCACTGCCTCCTTCAGTCCCCTGCAGAGCTGAGGCTGCACTCACACACTCCCAGCAATGGGCTCTGGTTTGCAGTTGTTCCTGAAATTTCTTTCGGGAAATCTGAGTCTCCTTGTCCCAGAACAATAACTGGCGCCGGCGCCGGCGAGCAGGTGGTCTCCTAGGAGCCGGGAAGACTGGGGGCCTCCTCTGCTGATTGGGAAGGGGGTGGGGGCAAGGTTGCCTATTACTCCTTTTCCTGTCATCCTGATAGACAGCAAACAGGCCTCACACTCCTGCCCCCAGAGTTGCCCTGGAAAAGTTTGGGCAGGGCCTCTGCAAGTGTGTACCTACCACCCTGTTTGGGAAGGCAGGCTGGATAAAATGGGGTGTGGCCAGGGGCACCTTTTACTAATTTGCACAAAGGCCCACATAGGCCAGCAGTGGTGCAGGGCTTGGGGAAGCCAAATATTAATGAACAACTCTGGCCGAGGAGGAGGGTGGGGGTGGGAGGGTGGCTGGTGAAGTGTGCTACTCACCTCTGGGCTGAGTGGGGCTGGTGGACGCAGCTCTTGAGGAGGGGTCACCTCTGCAACAACACTTTAGGTCCTGGCTCTGTCCCACACCCTTTGCCCTCACAGCCACCCAGGCAAGAAGCTAGAGAGCCTCCCTTCAGCAAGTTGGAATACAGGGCCCTTGCCTGCAGCAGCTATGCAGGTGGCCTTGGCAAGGCCCACCCTTCTGGTAGGTACTCACCACGAAGTGGGGCCCCGGGCTCCCAGCCTACCAGCTTGAGTTCTTCAGGGGCCAGCAACTGGCCTGGAAGTGGCTCTACTGCCCCTTCCACCCTGAGGGAAGAAGGGCAAGAGAAATGAGGTCATGTCAGCAATGACCCCCTAACTGCCCCAGGGGTTCCTGTCCTTACTGTGCAAGAGCTAGAGGCGAGAGTGGGGGAACTATGGCTTCTCCCTCTGGGGCCCGGAGCTCCTCCTTGGGCTCTGCAGAGAGAGAGGATCAGGGCTCAGTGCGCAGGCCCAGGATGCCCATGCCAGGGGCCTGACCACCCGGTGCCGGGAGTCCTACCACGTTCCTCTAACAGGAGAGCCTCGTCTTCCTCAGCAATCAGTAGGTCAAGGTCTCGGCGGGTGACCTCTGGGAGCTCCTGTTCACCCTGTTGAGAGCGGAAGAGCAAGGAGAGGTGACTCAATTCCATTTCTACAAAAGGAAAGTAAGATCCAGGAGGCGTGCTGCAGGGCTGGGCTGAGGAAGCTCCACTAGGGTGCTCAAGTGCTAGGGCAAGGAGTTGGGAAATGGTGGCGGGGAAGGCAGGACTCTGGGCAGGGAGAAGCAGGTAGATGCAAGGGGAGCTAGGCTATAGGAAGCAGGCCTCAGGCCTCAGACTGTGTGCAGGGGCACAACTCACCTCAATCTGCAGCATGCGGATGGGCTCCACCTCCTGGATGGTGATGGCCTCGGGAGGCAGCACCGTGACCAGGATCTTTTCTGGAGGGGCAGGGAAGTCACACAAGCCTCTGCCGCTTCCCAAGTTCCCACATGGACTCAAGGTCAACCTGGGTTCTAGTGAGGCCCAGCCTGTCACTAGCAATCTGACCCTGGCTGTGTTGCTTAACAACTAGGGGCCTAGTTTCCTCAACTGTAAAATGAGGATGAAAATTCTGACCATAGGACTGTTGGGAGGCAGTGATGGGATCACAGACATAAAGACTTCTGCTCAGGCTGGCTGTTGCGAGAAGCTCAGAGATTGTCATTTCAGTTCCTGGGCCTTCCTATTTCTTTTGCCAGAAAGAAGGCTCTCTACTCACCCGGTTTCCTAGGCTCTTCGGGGACTCTCTCTGGAGTTGCAGCCTCTAAGAGGTGTCGAATCTTTGGGGAGGGATTAGGGACAAACAACAGGATTAAGCTTCAGCCGCTGCTTTCCCACTTTCACACCCTCATTCAGACAATGGACAGCAATACCCCGTCATGCCTAATTCTTGGGGCATCAGCATCACTATGCAGTGAACCCACTCGCCATCTGTTCCCTTTGCTTCCCGTTCCCACCCTCAGCCCCCCTCTCTGAATTATCTAGCCTCTGTCATTTTGTCTGTGTGAGAAGCACTGCCTCCTTAGTCAACTGTGATGGGGGACAGAGGGTACAGGAAAGACTGGTATGGTCTAGGGGGAGACAAGTTTGTATATGACCTCAGCAAGAGTCGACACAAGGATAAAATAAGGCCCTAGTAATGTGCTGTGTTCCAGAACAACATTTGATTCTGGCTGGGAGTGGAATAAAGTCAATGGAAGAGGGTAGTATTTGAGCCAGGTCTGTAAGGAAATGTAGGACTTAACTGGTAGAGAATGAGCAGTGACTGTTACGGGCTAGGGAAACAACATAACCAAAGAAATGAATGTAGCATCTTTAGGATATATGGACCAGAATGTTGTTTGGAAACGAAAAATGCTCATGGGATATGCTGAGAGATGTCTGAGGATGGCTAGGTCTGGACCGGGGCATGGAAAACTCTAAATGCTAGTATTCTATTTGCAGTGGGGAACCCCTGGAGGTGTCTTTGAAGGAAGGGAGTAACACTTTCTAAATTGTGGGGCATTAGGAATGGATGGAGAAGGGAAACCCAGTGCGAGGGATGGGCCTGGATTAGGGCCCTGGCTGTGGGAACTGTGGAAATAAGTGGGACAAGAGCTGCTTCTAGGTTGGCCCTGAGTAGGTAAGTGGAGTAGTCTTGTCTGGGTGGGTCCACCAAGACCACCCCTCTGCGCTAACTCCTGAGGGCCAGGGCTGGGTCAGGCTCCCTGCCACTCACCCCAGTGTCAGCACTTCCCGTGTGCACTGTGAACTCATCGGTCTGAGATGTCCCAGGGGATTGAGCCCTACCTGAGGGATATTGAAGGGACTGGGAAGTGTGGGATCCACAGACATCATCCCAAAAAAGGGGTCTGGAGCATCTTCCAGGGTCTCCATCATGGCCAGGCGGTTAGGAAGCAGCAGGTTGGGTCTGAGAAAGAATTTGGGCTGTTGTGGACCGAGGCTGAGATGGGCTGAGGTGAAGCAGGGAGGTTCCTTACCAAGGCTGGGTGGTCCCATTCCCAGGGGGGCACTCACAGCTCAGCCTCCGCCATATCGATGCGCATCTGCAGCTGGGCACGGCGTAAACGCTCCAAGATGTGCTGGATGTCCTCTGTGGGCAGGGAAGGCAAGGTAGAGAGCCAGCCTAGCCAAGGGCCACTCAGCTCTGCCCACCTCGGAGCGTTCCCAGCCTTACCTACAAGGTACTGGCATTGTTGAAAGTAAACGCGGATCACGCCGATCTGGAGCTGGGCTGAGAGGTAGAGGGAGAAGCGGGGCCGCGACAGGCCGGGCAGCAGGGGTTGCACTCGCACCAGCACGTAATTGAGGATTTCCTCGCTGGGGGAACACGCGCTCTGCTGCGGACCAACCCCACAATCTTGCCCACCCCAAACTATCCCCTAACCCTGACATCAGACCACTCCTCCATTTTCTGGGCCTTACCAAGTCTTCACCACGTTCACCTTTAGGTATTCGCGCTTCATCAACCGGCTGCCGCGCGTCGCTGCCAGCCTGGAGGTGGAAGAGGAGCGTGTCAGGCTGGGGTCCGCGGGCCCCCATTTGGTTCTCCCACCGGCCCAGCCCCTACCAGATGGTGGCGAAGCAGCCGGTGTGGCGCTGAAGCACGTTGGGATAGTAGAACATCGTTCCTCTGGGGTTTCACCTTCGCCCTTCACCACTCCTCTATTCGGATCTCAATCCAAATTCTTTAGGGCACGGGAGTTCCCAACAAGTTTGGAGAAGGGTTTGGACAGGTGGCGTGTCGGGTGGACACAGAATGCCAAATGCAAACTGGAGAATAAACGAGTTAGGGGAGAAGTAAATGGAGACGCAGACTGGATACACAGTTGCTGGGACGCGCCTCTCCGTCGGCCCTGGGTGGGTACTTCGAACTTACTGGAGCCTTCCGGGTTGGTTTCCAGGTCGGAGAGGCAGAGCTCTTCGAATGAAGGCCCACGCTGTGACCCAGACCAGGTCCCGGGGGAGAACGGGTTTCCTCCGTGGAGGTGCGGGGGCCCTGGGCCTTTGCGCTCAGTCTCGGCCCCTGCAGTCCCGGACGTGGAGCCCTCCGGCGGCACTAGGTCCCGCGGCAGGGAGTGCGCACCACGGTGCTCTAAGCTGCGTTCCTCAGTAGGGCTCCAGAACAGCCAGTGGGAACGGGGTGGGCTCAGGAGCGCGGGTTCCAGGGCGCCAAGTAGCCTGCCTGGTGTTAAGGCAACAGGAATGTCCCGCGTCAGGCAGCGAACCAATCGGAAGAACCCTGCGCGCTGCCCCATTGTAAGGTGTCTTGACCAATGGGCTCTCATTCTCCCTCTGGTAACAACTATTCCTCGGAGAGGCGCTGCTCTGCGGACCAATGAGCGAGAAGCAAATCCCAGCCTCTGCCCGGCAGCGGGCTTGGTAACAAGGGCCCTTCAACTAGTAGGGGAGGTGGGGTCATGCCGAGGGCAACTTCTCCGGCCCGGTTTGGCACCTGACTGGTTAGACCTTCCCTTTCCCCCAAATCCCACCAATTATCAATTGATTGATCCATCTTTGTGCCCAGCCTAGGGCCTGTCGGGAACTGGAGGTAGAAACAGTGAGTCTGCCTTGGGGCCACCAGCTTGAGGTGGCCTTGGAGCCCCACAGGTCAATGGGCAAGAGGTCAGATCTCACAGGTAGCAGTGACAGGGCTTGCTGGGTCATGACCTAAACCTGAACAGCTGAGGTTGTGGGCATCCCCCAACAGGCTGTTTTCCAGTTATGAATATCCTCCTGGCGGAAACAGACCTTACTTTTGTTGGATGCAGGGAACACTTCTCTACATGCCAAAGCCGTTTGTCTCAATTCTTTGTGTAAAATTAAGTTGTATGGCTGTAGTTACAAATACCCCTTGTCCCCATGCTCCCTGCCTCTGCACAGCATTTCTTTGGCCTAAAATGCCCTTCCAACTGTGACTCCAGGGCATGTTCTGCCTGTTAAGAGACTTATTGCAGTAAACATTTGTCAAATGAATGTGCACTCGCCCTAAATTTAAAACCACAGAATGTCAAGGCTGAAAGAAATTTCAAAACCTAGTCCAAGCCTTGCCTTTACAAATGGGAGAACAGAGGCCCATAAAGACCGTTTCTCCCAGACCACACAGCTTCTCAGTGACAGCCTGGCTGATAACTCTGCTCTCTTGAATTCCGGTGCTCCCAATACTTATTCTACTGTGCCTGCCTACATTGGCTTCCACATGACATAAATGTCAGCATTTTTAAGTATTTACAATGGGGCACAAAGATGACAACATAGGGATAGCTGTCCTTAAGGTGTTTAGAACTTAGTTTAGGAAACAAGCAAGAAAGAGATGCAGTAATTTATCCGTCCATCCATCCATCCATTCAACAAGTATTTGTTATACACCTACTATGTGCCAGCACTCCTCTGGCCACTGGGATATAGCAATGAACAAAATAAGTCCCTATTCTTATGGAGTAGGGAAGGGAAATGACAAGTAGGCAAAAAAGTACGGTGAAGTGATCAGAGCTATGAAGAAAATGAGGCATAGGAAAAGAAAGAGTAGTGAAGCTACTATTTAGGTTGGGTTCACAGGGAAACCTGCTCTGAAAGAGAGAAGGCAAGTCATGTGCCTACCTAAAGGAAGAGTATTTTAGACAAAAGAACCAGCGAGTGCAAGGGTCCTGAGGCAGAAATGTGTTTGGTGGGTTCAAGAAGCCTGGAGAAGAATGGCAAGGGGTATGAGGTTGACAAGGAGGATAGAGGCCACATTACAAGGACCTTAGAGGCTATTGTAAGGATTTGGGCTTTTACTCTGAGTCAAGAGCCAATGGAGGGTTTTGAGCAGAAGAGTGACATAGTGGAATTTACGTATTAAGAGATCTACTCTGTTGAGAATCAGCTGAAGGTGGACAAGAGTGAAAGCTGAAAAGAAGTGAAAGAAAGCTGGAAGAGGTATGACAAATGAAGGCAGCTGGTTTCCAAGTACTGGGGATAGAAGTAAACAGATTCTGGACAGATTCTGAAAGAATAATGATGAGATTTGCTGACGGATTGGATGCAGGGTGTGAGAGCAAATGGAAGTCAAGGAGTTAGCAGGTACAAAGAAGTTTAGCAAGGGTTTCAGCAAATTGAGGGCCTAACAGGGCTGGTGTACTTGTGCCCTTAGTGGCTGATTTCTCTGCTGCTGGTGGAGACGCCTGTTTGGGTTCTCAGGAAAATGAGCAAGACTAAAGAGAAGGAAGGGCCAAGGAGGTAGAAAGGCTCAAAAGCATCACTGATGTTTGGCAAGTGAGACAGCAGGAAGATCCTCAAGGATCTAGGCATCTAGATTTGACCATGTAGGGGAGCCACGGGAGGCTCATAAACGTGACATGATAGGAAGAGAAGAAGTCTGGCCTGGGAGGCCCCTTCTCCTCCATTCTGCCATCATATACAGGGAGGAGGATGCTGGAGGCTGTGGCAGTTAGATAAGCTGTGACTTAGGTCTGAACTAGTCTAGTGGAAGTGAGCGTACAGAGGCAGGATGACAAGCGTCCTTGTGAAGGAAGAACTTCCAGTTTGGTGACAAGATAAACACAGGGGTCGGGGAGAACGTCAGCCAATTCGGAGCCCTCAAATCTCAGTGAACATAGTGTTGGTAGCCCAGCGGTCTAGGCAGGGCGTTTTGTGGGCCCTGGATCGCGTGAGGCACCAGTTAGGGGGTGCCCTTCATTTCCAAGGACTGCACTGCGTGCTGGGAGGTGAGGCACCCGGACCTGGCCGGCCCCAAGCACACAAGGTTCAGCAGCTCTTCCGCTGAGTTCTCCTCCCCTCCCAGGTCCCAAGGCCTCTGGCCTCATAGTTCTAGGTCAACTTCAGGTTCTGCTGCTCATTTAGACCAGAGGCCTGTTGTGAGGGCCCAAAGCAGAGTCGTCTAGCCAGGAACTGTGGGGCCACATTTTCCAATGTAAAGTTAGCAGCTACAGTGGCTGTGGGCCCAGGGACCCTCTTGGTGGCTGGCCCCAGTCTTGGTTGCCTAGAGGTACAGAGAGCCAAGCCCAGAACCCACAGCCCAGACAGCTTTCTAGCCAGAACCTGGGGACAGGAGGAAAGGGGCCTGGAGATGTCAGCAGGAAGAGAGCTGGAGGGCTGTGTTCCCATGTTACATCTCTATCATCTCCCTGTGACCCCTGCTACCTCTTCTCCCAGCAAATAAGATGCTGATTCCTCTTCAGTAAAATTTTATTTTAAATCCTTAGTGAAAATCTAAGAAATATAAAGTGCTTGGCTTTAGGATTGGGGAAGAGCCCCTGAGTTCCCACCATTTGGACTTTCCCAATTCAGTTCCTCAGAAATCAAAGAGGAATAGAGAGGGTTTCAAAATTAAAAAAAAAAAAGGATAAAAGTCATAAAAAATCATTGAGTTCCCCACCAGCCAGGGTACATGAGGAGTTCAAGGATATAGCTATCACTGACAACCACTGAGAATTATCGCCCAGCGAGGCAGGTCAACAGCATGGAGAATAAGTGTCTTTCAAAGAAGATAGGAGGAAGAGGGCAGAGGGAAGGAAGGCGAGTCCTCCAGGCTCTGCACCAGGGACAGAGTGGCTGCCTGCTCCTCTGGCGTCTCCTCCAGTAAATGTCGGGCAAAGGCCTGCTCCATCTGTGTGGCAAGAGGGTACCATGAGCACACAGAGGCAGGCTTTTGCCTCAGGAGATGCTCCAACAGGCCCCTTCTCCTAGCACCCCTGCCCCATCCCCACCCCCACAAGCAGGCTATTCTTCCCCTGCCCGGAACTCACCTGCACTGTGATAAGACTCTGTGGGGTGTGGCTGGGGCCAGGGTTCTCCTCCCAGAAATTCAGTGTTACCTGGAACTTGGGTGGGGGGCCCAGGCCCTGGGAGTACTTGGCCAAGTCTGAAAGAGAAAGGGTAGAGGGTTGCAAGGAAAAAAAACAGAGAGGAGAGACTACAGGCAGGGAGGTATAGGGAGGAACCCATCCCAGAGATAGAGGGTGGGTGTGGGGCTACTTGGGGACCTAGGCCAGGGCAGGCGTGTCAGGGTTGTGAGGCTCTTGCCTCAAGCCAGAAATGCTGGGATGCAAGCTGCTACTAGCCTATGTGCAAACAGGAAAAGTGCCCCTTCTTCCAATATGAGTATTTAGAGGTAGCTGATTATTATGCAGCCAGAAAAGCTCTCTGCTGGGAGGGTTTAGACCCCTGGTTGCTAACACAGATGCGCTCACACCTCTGTGGCCTGCTCACGAGCACCCTCCCTATGCTGGAGCCGCCATGGCCCAGGGAACATTCATGCTTTGCGGCCACTATACTCAAGCCCCCACTCCCAAGGTCAGATTTAGAGTTGAATGGAGGCAGGAAGTGGAATCCCTTCCAGAGCAGATGGGAGAGGAGCCCCTAGCAGCCTGGAGTGTGATGCGCACCAGCTCTCCTGAACACATGGATAGCCATGAGCGCACGTGTGTATGTAGCAGAGGGCCACAGGGCACACCTCCCGGGGTTATCGTATGCTTCCATGTGGTGGTGCTCCCCAAGATGCGACACTCTTGCTCTGGGTGCCACCTGAGCCTTGGCTGGGGAAGGACGGGGGCAGCTGCCAGAGCTGAGCGCAGGTCCTCACAAGCCGCGCACCGTACCGGTGCAGGGGGGCCATGCCTGGGCTGTGATGGAGGATCTGCTGGGGGAGCACACGGGGGTGGCAGGCCCTACCAAGTCGGGCCGGGGGTGGGGACTAAGACAGGGGGGCGGGGGCTCGGGCACGGAGCTGGAGCAGCCTCACCTCTGCAGAAGTAGGCGGTTCTAAAAAGTTCCACGCACTTGTTGCTGGGCAGCAGATGCGGGCCTGGACCAGGAGGGGAGTAAGGTGCGTTCCAGGAGATGGGGATAGGGCAAAGACGCTGGACGAAGAGGCCTCGGGAGTTGCTGGCCACCAGGACACCTCTCTTGAGCTGGCTGAGCAGGCGCTGGGTGGGCTCTTGTGGACCAGGCTTGGGAAATACCACCTGCTCCATTCCGCACTGGGAGCCCAAGGGCTCAGCCACAAGGCGGCAGTCCAGGCTCTGCACCTGGGCCTCCCCCACCACGTGCCCATTGTAGATGAAGGTGAGCAACAGCGAGTAGTCTGCGGACAGAGATCGGCCAGCTGCACCAGTGCCTCTCCCCAGAGGCCCACCTGGTCAGCACGAGGTTCTGGAGAAACAAAGAGGGCTCCTTGCAAACCCAGCATCCTCATTTGGCTGGTGAGAAATGTAAGGCCCTGAGAGGGAAGCCAGGCAGGCAGTGGGAAGGACAAGGCAGGCTGCAGGGTGGGGGCAGCAGCTGGACCTTCTGAGGACAGTGAAGGTACCCTCCCTCCTCACCCTCACAGCCAGGGGACTTCCTGTCAGACTTTCCCATCACTCAGGAGAGTAGCTAATACACAGATGCCCACTGAGGCCTCTGGGCTTAATGTCCACGGTCTTAGAGTTTACAGGACGTCCCAGAGGTCGGGCCTCTGCTTACCCCACAGGAATCAATGTCTCAAATCAGGGGCTATTTCTGAGAAGTTGTTTGGAGTCTGGAGTCTGGCCAGGTGCACTGCCTAGACACCAGTGCCTCTGTTCTGGGTAAGCTGGGCCCAGTTTGCTGCAAGCCCTGGCAGATTAAGAAAATGTGTGCAGAGCCACAGGAAGGCCAGCTGGGGGGACAGGAAAAGCAGGGATGAGTCAGAAATGCCAAGTACCTGAGTCTGGAGGAGGCAGAAGCTCCAGGGACACCTGATCTCCTTGGAAAGGGGCCTCAGGTATGTCTGCACCTGGAAGAGAGGCAGAGGCACATCATTCTGAGTGGTTTCGGGGAGCCCAAGGGCCGGGGGTACAGCACGGGGATGGCAGGAGGCAGGGGCAGTGGTACCTTCCCGAGGCTCCAGGCTGCTCCTGCTGCTCCCAGAGTCTGAACGGCCTGCTCCCCCACCGGCCCCCACCTCCTCCTGCAGACACAGTGTCCGTCACCGGCCTGCTCTCCCCGTTACTGTCCTGCCCTCCGGCCCCGTCCCCAGATCTCTCCCCAGCGCTCACCTTTTGGAGGGGGTCCTGGAGTGAAGAGGGAGTGAGTGTGCAGTGCTTCGTGGGACCCTCCCTCTCCTCCCTCTCAGAGGACACAGAACTGTGGGCTCGCTTTAACAGTGATTTCTGGGTCCCTGGCTGGGCTATGGAATATTGTGGACGGGGAGAGAAAGGTCAGTGTCATCAGCGGGGGCAGAGAGTAGGGAAAAGACTGGAAGCAGTGAAAGGATAGGCAGTCCTGGGCCAGGGAACCTGGGGCAGCACTCCGCCTGCGGGGCCGAGAGGGGGCCAACCACTCTCCCGGAGTGGAGGGCTCCCATCTCCACCCACCCTCCCCAGTGTGCCGACGCTAGGGGCTGGGCAACAGGACACCCACCAGGGAGGGTTCCTGGCGGCAGCAGCCGATACACCTTGTAAGGCTCAGCCCCATCCCTATGGCCATTCTCAGGAACCTCCTCAAATTCAGGACTCTTGTTGAGGGCACAGCGCAGACGAGTCTTCCAGATGGCAGGGCCTTCCGCGTCTCCCTCCTTGTACTTTCCCTTAAACATTGCCCAGGCCTGCAAGTGAAAAAGAGCGGTGTGTAACAGACCCCGTCGATCCTCTACTGGGGCCGGTTCACGAACGTGCGGCCTGAGCCCTCGCACAGAGGGGCCTGTGCTAAGTAAGGTCTCTGCTCAGCTGTGCTGCCTTGAAATCCTTAATAACACACGTGCTTTCATTTTGCACGCTACCAATCTCCCCTTTATCCGACACCGAGGCGGTCACAGCCCCTTTAAGGTAAGAGCGCTGGTGTCTACGCCACCCCTCAGAGGGGCTAGTGACCAAGCCCTCTCACCTTGAAGAAAGCAGCGTCCTGATCCTCCCGGAAGTCCTGCTTGCCTGCGTGCTTCCAGGGAATCTGGAACATCGTCTTCGCTGCATCATACCAGCACACCCCTGGGAACAGCCCGCTCTCCAGTTGCTCCACCACCCAGTTCCGGAGCTTTCGGGTGCTGCGTGCCCTGCCTGATGCCATCCTGGGGATAAGAGCAGCAGGAAGCATCAGCAGAACTGACACTTTGGGAGGGAACATCGGCTGACATCCTGGCCATGGGGACTGGATTCTAACAAGCGCCCCCAGTGATGCCATCTGCCTTTCACCTCTAGACATATCTCAGGATTCTCTGAGGCTGAATTGTGTTGTCTCTGCCATCAGTAGGAATTACAAAAAATGCTTTAACATCCTAAACTGTGCATCTCAAAGGAAACCTTGGCACTGGTCTTAATTTTTAAGATTTTTCAGGTGTCTGTTGTTTGGAATAGAATTCCCTGGGTGGTGTTCCTGGTGAGAGGCCCTATCTGGACCCCCAAACATTTGTAGAGGGAGTATCTGCTACTGAGATGGCTCACTGACCCGCTTTACCCTCCAACCCCACAGGCTATCCTTTGACCCCCATCCCTCACCTCTGCTTGCCCCAGGGGTAGGTGGGGCAGGGAGTGGGGGAGGTGGGGGCAGGGGCAGAGCTGCAACGTAAGTGGGCAGGGCCAGAAGGCCAGAAACAAAGAGTCAGCTGGGGCTGGGGAGATTCCTTCCCCAAACAACCCAGCAGCAGATTCTCCAGTCCTTTGGCTATAGGGCTGGGGACACTGGACTCTGGTCAGTCTCTCACTCAGGCCCAAACTCCTGCTCCTTGCTTACAGGCCTCCTGTTCCTCAGTCTCACAGAAGGGCCTCCAGGGGCCTGGCCTCATCTCCAACCCCGCCGGGCCTTCTAGTCCAAGAGCCAGGCTGACAGCCGCTTCTTGGCTGATCTTACCTGAGCTGCTGTGCCGGCTGTCCCAGGGCTCGGCTAACCTCAGCTCAGCTCCAGCCTAGGCAGCTTCCGGATCTCTCCGCCCCCTTCTACAGTCCCCACCCTAAGTTTCAGTTCTTCTCCAGGGACGCCTTTTCTCAGAAATCACGTGGCCTCTGGGTTGCTAGGCGGCGGACGGCCACCGGAGGGCAGCAGCACCTAAGGCTCTCCCGCCGCAATCCCCCCGGCAGTGGTAGGCGGGCCCAGCCTGGCTCAGCTCCTTCCCCTTCCTCCCTCAGACAGCCCTTGCTGGGGCACTGCCTCTTCCCCAGGGAGGCCACACAGTCCTGGAGCAGCCTGGGGATTCTGGATAGCTCGGCATTACTTGTGCACCTGTGTTCCCCCACAGTGCCTGCTTGGTACCTCAGATAGCAGCTGAGTTTGATGAAAGGTAGAAGGGAGGCAGGGAAGGAGGAAGCCCAAGCCAGGAGGCTGCATGGGGCAGCGGGGGCGGGGGCTCCCCTTGGCCAACCATGTCATCAATCCCTTCCTAGCCCTGAGTACAGGGAGCCAGGGAGTGGGCTGCACAGGGTGGGGGTGGGAGTGGGCCCCTTTCAGTAAGGCTCTGTTCGACCCCCCTTTCCCTGGTGCCCCCAGATGGGGGGGCCAGGAAGAAGGACCACCAAGAAGCCTGGGCAAGGAGATGCCTCTTTATTGGTGCTGGAGCGGTTCCTGAGGGAGTCGAGCCACAGGACCCTGGCCAGGACCCTCGCCCTCAGCTATTTCCTCCTGCGGGGGATACTCTGTCCCAAGGGCACCTTTTCCATCAGCTTCTGCAGAAGGAGAGAGAAGATGACGAAACTAGAAGCCTGGAGCTCAGGCAAAGCCTGGAGAGGGGACTTCTAGAGCATGGAGTCAGAGGCATGGGGAGCATTGGGGAAAGATTTACCTGCAACAAGCGGGCGTGATAGGTCGGGGCATCCTCCCCAGCCAGTGGCTGGGGACGCATGTGCAGGTAGCGCTCGACAGCTGTCTCCAGCTCCTCCACCTCGTACAGGGTGGCTGGGTCCAGTGAGTGGGCATTGATGAGGCTCACAAGATACTCTTTGTAGTGTGCCCTGGGTTGATGAGAAGGCAGAGTGTGTGCTCTGTGCTCAGCTAATATTAACTGGGTGCTTTGCTGGGTACTGGCATTCTCGGGTGAACAGGACTGCCTGTCGCGCTTGCAGGCACCACCAGCCTGTGCGCGCTGCTGGCTGCTCCTACCCGTGCCCTGGCCCAGAGCCCCTCCCTCGGGCTCCTTGCAGGACCCACTGCTCCCAGACCCACCTCACTGCCTGGGCATACCCTGAGTGCCCCTGTCTCTCTCCCCAACCACACTCCACGCCCTGCCTGGCACTCACTGGCAGAGGCCGGCATGGCCAGGCGGAGTCTCCTTGCCACAAGCCTCATCCTGGAGCCCGTTGGGAACCTCCTTCTGTTCCATCACTCGGCAGCCACCTAGGGGTGAGGGAAGGAAGGGACCCTTTGTTGGGAGGAGGCCATTGACCACAAAGCCCCAGGAGAACTGGGATACTGATGGTGGAATGGGAGGCGGCCCCCAGAGAGGGTACTGGGGACAAAAACCCTGCTCTCCCAGCCAGCGGTGGTGGTGGTGGGGCAGGAGGTACTCAGAGATGCCATCGTGGCAGCCCAACGCTTATACAGAAGCAGGAGCCTTGCTGTCCCTGCTCTTATCCAAGCTGGCTTTTGGCCCATAATCCATGCTCCCTTGAGACAACTCTTATGGTTGTGATTCAGTTCTCGCTTTGTTATTCTGCACAAGTCTTACTCTATCTAGATGGGAAGAAGTTGGGTAGATTAGAATCACAGGTAAAATATTTCTATGGCCCTCATGGAACCTAAGATAGTGCAACTAGCAAATCTCATTAAATACTCCCTTAGTTAACTAATGAATCATTATCCTTTCGGAATGGGAGAAGAAAATTAGTATTGAGGGGCCATGTGCTTTAATGTGGTCGTATGTAAAACAGCTTAACTGCAAGGTGGACATTACCCCCATTTTACAGAGGAAGAAATAAGGCCTGGGGAGGTTACCTCACCAAAGGACACACACACAGGCAGGCATAGGATGGATGGGCTTCGAGCCCAGGTCTGACCCCACACCCAAGCCTCTCCTTCGCCTGCCTCACAGTGGGAGCCCAGCCCACCCTCTGCCCTTCTCTAGGACTCCTCTCAATACTTACCTCCAGGGACTGCCCGGGCCCCTGCTGGGGGCTCTGTATTGAACATAATGTTATTGTCCTGAGGAGGGACAGACAGATGGGGGTTAGGTTTCCTTTGATGCCAGCCCCCTGAATTTCCCAGTGCAGAACTTTCCCTTCTTGCCACCCTGGGCCCAGCCTCCTCTCCTAGGCAACCTGCAAACCCAGCCAGGCTAGCCACTCCTGACCTGTAACAGCTTCTGGAGGCGGATAGCAGTCCAGTCCCGCAGGTAGAAGAGGCAGTCTCGGGGGTGGTGGCCGTGCAGGGACTTTTTCACCCTGCAGTTGGGGTCTGGACATTTCTGGTAGAAACCCAGATGGGAGAGGGGAAGATGGAGACTGTTGGGGTCCTGGTCTCTCAGGAACCCCTTTGTGAGGAGTGTAGGAATAGGGGAAGATGGAGACATTGGAGGGTCTGGAGCAAGCAGAAGGGAAAAGGGGACAGACAGGTGCTTTACACTCCACTGGCCTCCTCTTCCCTCCTTTACACCCTCTTCTCTTTTCTTGCCCAGAGGCCTCTCCTCAATGGCCTCTGTCCCTCATACCCAATGGCAGCCCTCTCCCCGTGTCCCTTCCGTACCCATTCTCAGGGCTTACATTCTTGGCGTAAAAGGCATTGTAGCAGCCACTGCAGAACTGGTGGCGGCACTGGGTGCAGTGGAAGTGCATGCAGCCTCCTCGGGCCAGGGCATACGAGAACTTGCAGTGGGGGCAGTCTGAGAGACAGAGCAGGTCAGGGCTGCCACTCTTTCTTTCTGCAGGCCCTCAGGCAGAGGGCTGCAGGCAATGATCTATTATTGGGCAAACAGGCCAGCGAGGCAGCCTTACCAATGCCATTTTCCTGCAGATACATCGCCAGTCCCTGAGCCTGGTATTCTGGGTCGTTGGTGCGTTTCCAGTCCAGGAAATCCTCGCAGCTTCGGCCTCGGTGCTGCTCCTCCCACTGCCAGAAGAAAAGCATCACCCAGGAGCTGCGCCCAGGCCCCTCTTTTTGGACCCTCCACGCATACCCACTGGGCCCTGGCTTAATTCACAGCATCCGCCATTCGCTCAAATCCCAAACCAAGGGGCCAGTCTTGGTTCTTCTGTTACCTCATGCCACCACACATCCACCAGCGATTCCGGTTTCCACCCCCAATCCTATCTCAACCCTGTCTTCTTTTTCTGCACCCCTATTATGACTACCACAGTCTGGGCCAGGTCAGGTTTTGCCCTGGTTACTAGTCTCTCTGCCTCCACTCCTGCACCCCTACAGTGCATTCTCTGCCTTGCAGCCAAAGTGCCTTTGAAAGGGTAAGTCGAGCAGCTTCAACAGTACTGGGAGTATTCTAGTTTTTAGGTTTGGTGGTATACTCTCAAGTGTTCATTTTATTATTGCGTTTCATAACACTGATGCAACTTTTTGGTGTCAAATACTAAACTTTTTAAGAGGTAAATGAAATAGTATCATCCCTTGCTTAGTCTTATAATGAAAGGCAAATACCTTCCTCACTTGGCCTCAAGGCTCTCCTGACCTGGCAGTTAGCTCCTCTCTGAATGCCTGCCACTCTCACCCTTGCTCTTGAGGATCCAGCCACACAACCCTTTTCTTATGACTTTAGCCTTTCTGTATGTTGTTAGGCCTAAGCTTAAATTAAACCATTTTTAGAGAAGATTTGTCTGATGTTTCTGCCTCCAGGAGGTCCATTAGTTCATTCCTGAGCTCAGATTCTTATTAGTTTTCTTCTCAGAACTTCGACCACTGTGTAATTCTGCTTGCTCCATCCTTCGCTTCCTTTCTTTCCTTCCTCCTCACCTTTCCCTCTTCCCTCCTTCATCCTTCCACTCTTCCTCCCTCATCCCTCCTTCCTCTCTCCTGCTCCCCATCTCCCCCAAGACTGGTCTGCGAGCTCTTTGCATCCTGAGCACACATCTGTTCTGTTCTCTAGCAGAGCAGACCCC
Source organism: Smutsia gigantea (assembly GCA_032199065.1). NCBI lineage: Eukaryota > Metazoa > Chordata > Mammalia > Pholidota > Manidae > Smutsia > Smutsia gigantea. Next base: position 21,555 of record JAVSCE010010489.1, read on the forward strand.
CTGAGATAACACACTACCTGCCAGTAGCTCAGCAAGTATTTCTGAAAGGATGAATGTGCCTCACCTGGCGCTTGCAGAGAACACAGAAGGTCTGGTGACACTGGGGACATGTTGCCTCCAGCTGCTCACGCTCATATATGAAGCCAAAGGAGCACTGTGGGCAGGAGAGCATAAAGCAATCCGAGGCCTGACCTGGCACCACCCCTGCCCCCTTCAGCTCCTCTGGGCAGGCCACATACCTGCGCGCACCACAAGAACTTAGGGTCCCGCATGAGCACGCCCTCAGTCAGCTTCTTGTGAAACAGTGCATAGGCATCTGGCTCTAGGCTCTCTCGAAGCTGGGACAGGATATAGAAATGATAGGTGGACAGGGTTCCTATTCAAAGCCCAGAGCACCCTGAGTCCCAGGGACTGTAGTACCTGGATGTCGAGGGTGGAGAAGTAGCTGAGCAACTGCGTGTCATCGGTGAGGTCGGGACGACCACAGGCAGGGCACACCATGTCTGTGATGTGCTTCTCCTTCAAGGCAATGGTGAAATGCTGGCGGAAGCAGTCAGGACAGATGGTACACTCACAGGATGTCAGAGCCTGCATCTAGATGGTGAGAGAGGGTGAGGACAGCGTCAGAAGCTGCCGACCTGGGGAAGGGGCCGTAAACAGGTGTCCACTGAGAAAACACACAAATAACATCCTTGGAAGGACAAAACTACAGAGACGGAGAACTGACTAGTGGTTGCCACATGACAGGAGGAGGGAAGGAGGTTATAATTATAAAGGAGTAGCATGAGGGGGTTCCTTTGTGGCGATGAAGCAATGGTATCTTGGTTTTGATGGTGGTTCTGTGAATCTATACATGCGATAAAACTGCACAGTACTGTATATCCATGTGGACAATGACAAGCTCTGCAAACTAGCTAACTTTGTACCAATGTCTATTTCCTGGTCTTGATACTACACTATAATTATATAAGATATCACCACTTGGGGAAAGTGGGTGGAGAGCATGCAGGACTCTTATTATTTCTACAACTTCCTGTGAATCTGCAATTATTTTAAAGAGTAGAGACAAAACAAAACAAAACACAGCTGGCCTAACTAAACTGGACTGTATCTGGCTAAAAAACTACCACTGCTGACCTAGAGTAAGTGGGGGCTCCGGAGATAGGAGGGGCCTATGCCTACCACCTGGATATTTGATGATGACATTAAAGAATTGTGGTAATTATTTTTTTGGTGAGACAATGGTATTTATGGCTGTGTTTTCAGAGTTTTATCTTTCGGAAATACATATTGAAATATTTACAGATGGACTACAAGATGTCTCAGATTTGCTTCAAAATATTCCTCCATAGATGTAGGCCATACACCGGTAATTGTTGAAACTTGGTGATGAACACATGGTTGAGGAGTGAGGGATGGAAGAGAAAATATGTTGTGGTTTCCTCTACTATTGTATGTTTGAAATTTGCCATAATAAAACCTTTAAAAAAGGTGGGAGGTATGTGGCCTATTCCTGCCCTCCCCTTCCTAGAAACCTTCAGGGGCACGTGACAACCACAGAGCAAAGACAGGACCAGAGACAGGCAGAGTGGGGGTCCAAAGGGAACAGAGGCATTCTCAGGCCAGGTACAGCGAGCTCACCCGGTTGCGGGGCAGGGCCCAGCCGCACACGGCACACTCCTGGGCAAGCAAGCGGCGCAGGAAGGCCCGGTCCTGGCTGTGTCTCACAGCTTCCACCACATCCCCCAACTCATAGTTCCTGGGTGTCTCCTGCAGCAGTGACAGCGCCAGCTCGGCCCGGCCCCAGCTGGGGAGCGCGTACACTGCCAAAAGACGTCTGACCAGGCTCTGCAATGGGATTTGGGTGGAGCGGGGAGAGTGGCTATCAGAGCCCAGGGGCCCTACCCCTCAGCTTTCCCTCTTTCCCACTAAGTGGCCTCTTCACCTCCTCCCAGCACCTGCTTGTCTGGCCCGTCCCAGGAAAGGGTGGGCTCAGTGCCACTGTCCCAGAGACGCTGATGGAAGGGTTCAAGGCGCTGGCGCTGTAGCTCAGTCAGGGCCCGTGCCACGTCACCCCCATGTTGGAACAATGCTTGAAGAGACCCCTCTTCAGGCCCAAAGCCCAGGGACTGGAGCTCCTGCACCTGCAAGCAGGGAGTGGAGAGTAGCAAAGAGGGAAAGAGCAAGCAAGGGGAGCATGAGAGGTTCTGAGACCCACAACTCTCAACCCTATCCCAACACAGCAGGTACCTTCCTCCGACGGGCCCTCACACACTCCTCCACTGCTTCATCAAGATTGCCATGACGATCTAGCCAGGCTTTCCGGGCCTCTTGACAGGAAAAGGCACCCAGCCCTGGGTCCTGCTGTCCAGCCAGCTCAGCCACCATCTCCAGCACGTAGGGCAGCTCTGAGCGCAACCACTGCAGGGGCACCTCAGTGCCTGAGTACTGGAGAGCTGAGAAGACCTCCTCTGGACTGGCGCCTGCAGCTTCGCCTTCCTAAGGCACAGTCCCACCCAGACACATGGCCTGTCAAGATGGGCACTCTCCACCCACCCTCAATCTGAACCAAAATGTCGATAGCATTTTGAGCTCAGACATATGGCTCATGTGAGCAGCGCCTAGTGTGCTCGTCATGTAGAAAGGAGTCAGTAAGAGGCAGCTGCTGCTAACCATATCAGTTTTACAAGAGCTTGTATTAACCACCTGCAGCCTTTCCCTTCCCCCACTAGCTCAGCCTGATCTCATCCCAGGCCCAAATCCTCACCCGGATCTTGATCACAAGCTGGAGACCTTCCTCTCTCATCTTGTCTTGGCGCTGCTTCTCTGAGTCTCCACAGGAACTGGGCAGGGGGCCACTGAGGCATCGTGGAGGCCCTGGCTCAGGAGGTCGCTCTTCCAGAGAGCTGACATGTGGCTCGGGGGTGCGCTGTACTGGGATGGGGCTGGTGGTCCTGTTGCACATGGCACACACCCAGCCAGGGCCCAGGTTGCAGAAGGTACAGTGAACACAGTACCAAACTGGAGTCTGGGCAGAGGAGAGCAAAGTATTCCCCTGCTGGGAAGGCAGAAAGAATTATCCCATTGAAAGCTGGCTGAGGCTCAAGATGGAAATACAGGGAGCTGGAAGGAAGGTATCGGGGAATTAAAGAAAAACAGGGGATGAGGAAATAAGAGAATGGCCTGTGGTAACAGGTACAGATGAACAGCTAGGAAAGCCAGGAATAGATTACCTGAAGGGGATGCAAGCAAATGCCAGCATCTTGAGAATCCACCACCAAGCTAGGAGGCTGAGCCAGCCGAGGTCGCTCACATATGGCACACAGCACAGCCGCTGCCTCATTCTCAAAGGTGCAGCTCTGGCAGGCCCAGTGACCCCGTGCAAGCTCAGGTTCTAGGCTCCCAGCTCCTTGGGGACCCTCAGTCCCCAGTCCCAACCCCTTACAGCCTCGGGGCCGATCACAGGCCACACAGAGCACCGCCCACGGTTCATTTAGCACAGCACAGGCAGCACAGTGCCAGGGCAGATGGGCACTCGCAGGATCGGGGGGAGAAACAGAGCTGTCTCCCAGGGCCAGCAGGGAGGCTGGCTGAGGCTGCGGTGCAGCTGAGGCAGGTAAACTGGAATGGAAAAGCGACACAGCCTGAGTCTCTTACCCCTGGGCACCCCTCATTCCCTGCATGCTGAGACAAGGCTCTGGCTTTTGCACATGTTCTATCTATAACACTTCCATATCCATAAGCTGTTCAACGTTTAAATGGTGGCTGAAAGTTCCTATCTTGCTAGTAAATATCCCTAACTTAGGGCCTGACCCATAGTAAAATGGGTCTGACCCATTTAGTGCCTAAAACTGTCAACTGATTTAGCTGATCCTTCAGACTGGGTTCCATCTTCCTAGTCCCTATTTGCACACCACAGTGATCTATCCTGTGATTGCTACTTGCTTGGAATGTATGTCTATGATCTCCTGGGGGGCAGTAACCTGCTGCTTGTCCTCTTTGAAACCGTCTTTAGTATAGACTCTGGCACATAGATACTTAAATAGTTGTAAGTTATTTCAATTTCACTTCCACCCAGAAAAGAAGGCCTCTCACCTAGGGGTCAGGTGGGTGGCCTGGGGCGCCCCAGGCAGGGTCTGGCGGAGGTGATGGGCACGGGATGGGTGCCCGTGGAACAGGCGATCACAAACTAAGCACAAGGCCTGTTTACAGGCTGAGCAGTGCAGTGTGCCTGGGATAGAACCACAGAGGAAGCAGGGACCAGGAGTGGAGCCTAGAGAGAAGAAGGAACAGATTATCTTTCCGAAAAAGACCAAGTTATAGCTGAATCTACTGTGGAGGAAGACAAATCACATACTACTTTTCAACATTATCTGACCTCAAAAAAACAATGCTAATCTCTTTTAAAAAAGAAAGGAAATCAACCAAGATAGACAGAGGGCCCCGAATTTCCATCAATGTGGTCTACTAACACCCCTCCCCCCAATACAGGATCAATAATACCTGGGACAAGGGGTGTGTTGAGAGGGCTAGGAGCAATCTCTCTCAGTAGGGGGGCAAACTCTGAGAGCTGCAGTATCTGAGGAAAAAGGGCAGGGAACAGACAATGTTTCGGGACACAGAGTCCCACAACGCCTGTCCCCTTTGTTCACCAGGGCCCAGAACCACCCCTATGCAACCCCTATTCCTGCCTTCTTACATCATCTTCAACTTTGTCTTTCAGCAGCTGCTCCAATGCCTGCTCTCTTGGGTGAGTATTCTGCAAGCAAAATAAAGAGTCCCCACCTAGAGCAAGGCCCTCTCTCAAAGCCCTGACCCTCGACATTCACAGGGAGAACAGTACTGGGTGTTCCCACGTTGCTGTGGGGACTGTGCCCATGGTTTAGAAGCATGGGGCTCCCCAAACTGGCTCTGAAGTTAGGCGGGGCTCCCCAGCCCTGGTGCATAAGCCCTAGACTAAAGACACCTCACCTGTAACAGCAGACTGAGCTCTGTCCGAAGCAGCAGTACTTCCAGTGTGACTGTAGCAACTTGGCGCTCATCTGGCTCCTCCTGACCCTCAGGGAAGCTCAGCCCATCTGGCTGCTCCTCTGTGTAGCCATACAATCGCAGAACATCCCGGCCCCCCTGACACACATTCAAACCAGTCACTGCCCAGCACGTCCTCTTCCCAATAGGGCTGGACTCTCCTCATTCAGCAGAGCCTCAGGCCCTTTCGAGCCAACCCCCAGCCCAGGCCAAGTCCCTTTCCCCAAAAGGGGCCCAGGGGCTTCACCTGCACAGCATCCACCGTGCTGCGAAACACAGGGTTATTAAACTTGACCCCGCGCCAGTACCGGGGCCGCTGAGGGCTGAGGAGGTTGCGGCCATATTTCTCCAGGATATTCAGAGCCGTGGACAGGGTGTTGAGGTAGTTTCGGGTCTGGAAGCAGAGAGCAGGGCTGTGAGCCCCGTCCCGACATCAGGTCCTACGTCTCGCTTCCGAACGGGACCGGGCCTCACCTCTCCATGAGCGTTGCAGCGAACCAGGCTTGCGGCGTCCAGCTGCAGGTAGCGGGCGGCTGGCGGCAGAGACGTGACCAGCAGCGGCCAGAGCTGCTCCAGGGAAAACGCCTGCCCAGAATCCCTCCTCAGGGCTCTCGTCAGCTCCTCGCGGGCTTCCAGGAAGGCCCGCTCGTCCGCCTCCCCTGGCATCCTGAGACCAGAGTGAGCCCCAACCCCGCCGCCCTCCGGGAACGGCGCAGGCCGTGCGCAGCCCTCCCACCGCCCTTCCTGCCTGGTGTCGGGTTTCGCTGCCCAACCCGGTCGCAGCTGCTCCGGGTCACTCAAGCCACCCACAGTCACTCTCCCGCCCGGGACCCTCGCCAGGCTTAGCCGGGAGCAGGAAGTACTCGAAAAGAGGGCGGGCTTGAGACCTAGTTTCAGGGGAAGGGGTGGGGATTCAAGTTAAGGAAGGGCGGGGTCACGCGTTTAGGGGCGTGCTCAATAAGAGGCCGGGTCCCAGCCAATGACAAGGGTAAATGGCCCCTAGCTCCGCCCCCAGAGCGCCTCGGCTTTAAATTCCTTTGTAGGGCGCTTCTCTGCCTTCCTCCAGGCACTCACAGCTCCTCGTAGCACCAGGCGTTGGGGATACCCTGTTTCCCTCAAAGCATTCCTCTCTATCCAGAGCAGTCGGCCATGCTCCTGTCCCCATCGGTGAGGCCCCACTCTGCGGGGAACTCAACTCTGGCGGGCCTGAGCTCCACTCAAACGAATCTCGCTTCTTCTCCAAGTTGGTCTTGAAGGCCGGGTGCCCCTCCTGGAGGAAGCCTCAGCGCACCTGCTCTCTTCCATATCCTGTTAGCCCTTCTCGGCCCCAGGTCTCCTACTACTTCTCCCACCCTGTCTGGTCCCTCTCTGGCCCCTCCCTGCAGTCGAGGTTTCTAGGGGAGCCTCACCACTGAACACCTTTCCCACTGCCCCATCACTTTCACCCCAACACCGGACTTCCCTTGGACGGCCCTACCCTTCTCTGCAAGCCCCTCCCCTACTCCAAGGGACAGGCCCTGTTCAATCTCCGCGGTCCCACACGTTCCGGCTCCTCCCTCGGACTGTTCCTGGGCTTGTGAACGAGTCAGCACCGCCTCTTCCAGTCGCAACAGGCGGAGAATGGCTGGGCGTGGCCACTCACATTTCAGTGTCTATTTGGAGGTTTTCAGTAGCCACATGGGGAAAAACCCACTCAGTGGTGAAACTCCCAGTACTGCTTTCTGGAAGTGGCCCAGAGTGCACGATTTGAAGATGGGCCATTTCATCCACTAGGAAGTCTTTGAAAATCAGCTGCTTTTGTTGTTTGTTGCTTCAGGAAGCAAATGCTGCCTGCTTTTTTAGGCATTTTTCATTTTCTTATTTTTAAAGGCTCTTGAAATGAGGATCTGGGTTTGGCTGGTAGCATTTGACCAGGGACTAGCAAACTTTTTCTAGAAAGGGCCAGATAGCAAATACCAGGCTTTACAGGCCAGAAGGTCTCTGTAGTAACTACTGAGCTCTGCCATTCTAGGGTGAAAGCTGCCACAGATAACATGTAAATGAATGGGCACTGCTGTGTGCCAGTAAAACTTTACTTAGAAAATCAGTGGGCCAGCATTGGCTGTGGGCTGTGGCTTGTCAATCCCCACGTTAGACCGGGTGCGTTCTTTCTGTTGCGTGGTGTGGACTACCTGTGAACGAGGTTTGCCTGTGTCATATAGCACTCATGGGACCCACGAGAGGGAACTCTTATTGCACTTAACAGTTGAAGGTAGCAGAGACTGAAAGACACTGCGTGACTGAGTGGGGATCGCACAGCTAGTGAGTGGCGTGGCAAAGACCACATGTCACCTGACCTCTGGTCAGGTGCTCTTCCTAGCCTCGTGCCTCATGCTATGCATGGCCAGGTTCAATGAGGCCTTTAAACTGCAAAGAAACAGACACACAGAGATTTTGTTGTTGAAGTTCCGAACTCGGCATGGCCCCGGAAATTCAGTACACTTGGTAATCCTAGAGGCTGTCTGACAGGCTAAATAACTATGGTTGATAAGGTGTGGCTGTTTAAAAAAAAAACCCAAACCTTGAGAGTATAGAGAGGCCTGAAACATGTTCTAAGCCATACTCGAGAATGTGAGTCAAGACTGATTTTGTTATTTCTCTGAATGCACTTTCCTTTCAAAAGGAAAAGTGGGAAAGCATCACGTCTGTCAGACTTTGCCACGCTACCCAGAAACGTAAAGGTAATACTTAACCATTGTTTTAGGTTTTGCTTTAGAATATAAAGTGCACACCGCCTTCTAAAACCAACTCACCGCCCTTTCCTCCTTTGCCTGCAGAAAGCCATCATTAGCCATGTCTCACCTGATAGCCTTTACTTGTTCCGTGTCCAGGCTGTGTGTCGGAATGACATG
>JAVSCE010010490.1:0-70671 GCA_032199065.1 Smutsia gigantea
CCTTCAAGCCCCGACAACCAGTATTGTCAGCAGACGGTGCCTTCTCACGTTCCACAAATTGGGTTTTAACCTGCGTTTTGTGAGCTAAGGAGCTCCAGATAAGCTTCTATGTGTCTGTGAACGCCCTGAAATTGAGTGCAAAATTTGGCGCATTTCTGTGTGAGCTTCTTTTTCCCTTGTGGAGAGGTCTCTAACTTGAAATTACTGTTAAAAGCCCAGTTCCCACAATCTCTCCTGACACTCCCCCACTCCACAGTTACTTGATCTGGCGGCCTTGTGCAGCCCCTATTATGGTGTTGATCTGTGTGCCACTTTAAAGGTTCCGTTTCCCACCCCCTGCCCAAAAACCAGGCTGCGAGTTCTCAAAGAAAGAGGCCCATTCTGCCCTATTCACTCTTGAATTTCTCGGAGACTTGAATTGTTGGAGACTGAGGTGGGGGTGGGGAGCTAGAGGAGTCACAGCTGTTGCTCTGTGAGATGCCCACTACTCACAAAAAGCACAGGATTAAAAGCACAGCTGTGTGTGCTGGGCAGGGGCAGTCAGAACATCCAGAGCTCCTGGGGGATGTGGGGACAAGCCATCTATCCACCTGCCACCTCCTATTCCCAGCACGAAGGCTCTTGTCGCCACAAGAAATCTCACACTGTTTTCCACAAGGCATTTAATGCATCTCAGGGGCTGGACTCCTTGGTTGGGCGTGGGGTGGAATGCCCATTCGGTTGGCTGCAGGTGGGCTCTGTCCTTGCGGGGCTCTCATAGGAATGCTCCACTCTCACTCCCACTGACCTGTGGCTCCTAAAAGACAAAGACAACACACACGGAGGCCACTGGGTTCTGTTGCTCCCCACCCACACGCCAAAGAAGACAGGGCTGTAGGAGTCACTGATGATGTGGGTTCAAATTTTACTCATGCTGTGTAACTCTGAATGACTTCCCCTCCTCAAGCCTCAGTTTTATTAAGAATTAGGCCTTATAATCTATGTTCTGCACCAGGTTGTCCTAAAGCATAAGGGACACTACACATGGCATGGCACCAGCTCATAATAGGGACTGGGTGTTTGGCCACTAGATGACTGCAGATTCTTCCCGACTAGCTCTACTGCTGTGTCCTTGGGCAAGGCCCTGCTCCTTGGGTTCTTGGTTTCCTTCCTGGGAAGTGGGGGAAAAACCCTGGCCATGCCTTCCTCAGGTGACATGGAGGACAGGGCCTGGGGAAGCTCCTGCTGACTGTTAGAGCTAGGCAGAGACTTCACGCATGGGTGGGGAGCAGACAGGGTGAGACTGAAACTGAGATCTGTGTGGATCGGTGTGGCTGCGCACAGAGTTCCCTCAGCTTTTACTCAGATGTCCCCCACCTCTGGCTGGAGGCAGGCAGCAGAGAGCTGGGGAAGATCCTGCAGGACCCAGAGTACTGGTGATGGCACCCCTTCTCCCCGCAGCCAGGAAAAGCTAGATGGCCTCACCTGGGTTTCCTGGAGGAGCCCTCCGTGTCCTGCTTTCCTGCCTCAGCCAGCAGCTGCTCCTCATCGAGTCCCAGTGCTGACAGCACCTGGGAGAAGCGCCGGGTCACAGTGAGCCGGGCATTGGCCTGAGGAGAGAGAAGTGTTCCCACTCTGCACCAGGGCCAGTGAGGATTGGTGGGGCTCTGAGTACTGAGGAGGTCCCAGGACTTCCAATGGGTAGCACCCCAAGGTCCCATCTAAGGGATCCCACTCCATCTTGCTTCCCTACCCACTCAGTGAGAAGTGCTGTTGTCAGGGAAGCCACCTGCTTGCCCAGGTGCTAGCCTTCACCTGCATGGCCTGCTGGAATAGGTAGGGCCGGGCCTGCACCCTGTGCTGGATGGCCCGCAACTCTGCCTGGTACTCAGCAAAGCGCTGTCGCTCTTGGTGCCTGCAGGAAGAAGGGCCTCTGGGCAGCTAATCATGGGCACAAGCCCTCCCCACTCCTGAGCCCGCTCATCCTCACCAAGGCCTTTATGTCCTCCCCTCCCTTATCTTACAAAGGCATTTCTTCCCCATCCTCATCCTGGGTTCCTCCTGAGGTCAGTGGGATAGGAATTATTTGCCCATTTTAGTCTGAGGCTCAAGAGGGTTGAGGGACTGACTTGTTCAAGGTCATTTAGCTGGGAAGTGAGAGACTGAGCCCTGAACCCAAGCCTGCAAGTTGCACAACCAGGGATTACCCAGGCTCCCACTGACCCCCAAGGAAGAGGGCCAGCACTGGCTTCTGAGCAACTGAGCACCTGCTTGCTCAGCCCCTCCCCTTCCCGGGTCCAGACCCCTGCACCCTCCCACACTGCACCTGTGAAGAGGAAACTGCAGCTGTTGGCTGCAGCTTTGGGCAAGGCTCCACTCTGGGCTCTGAGCTCTGGGCTCAGTTTCCTTCTCTGTGCTATGGCAAGGGCTGGACAAGCCTGTCAGCATTCTCTGTGGTTCTTATAAGCAGACAGCTTAGAAAATGGGACAAAAGAACTGAAGAAATGTGTTTCAAATGAAATAACATGTCCCTGAAAGACCACAGTTCCTCTGGGGAAGCACAAACCCATTTAGAAAACCCTAGTTTGTGCGCTTGTCAGAAATGTGCTCAAAACACTGAGCATTCTGGCTGCAAGAAGGGTTTTCTGGCCACACCACATGTGGGACCAGGCATCCTTTTGTGAAGCCCATAAAAGAGGCCCTAGGGTGCAGTGGCAAAATCCCCACACAGGAAGACAGGGGAGAAACAAGACTCTGAAACTCTCGTTGGGACCTCCAGCAAGCATGCCAGGCCCCATGGGAATACACTGGTTTTTCTGGGCTGCCCCTTGGCTGTGTGCTAGGGAAAAAACCTCCCTCCACTGGAGAAAAAGAGATAGACCTGAAAACCCATGGCCAGGAACAGAAGTCACTACAAAAAGGAGTCTTCACCATTCAAGAGGGAATTTATAGCAGTTACAAGGGGTGGAGGGTAGGGGAAGCATGAGCGGGCATTCAGTCTCTGTCTTGCCCGTGGTGTTATGCCCATTTTTCCTGCTTGATTCTTGACGTGATTCCTGTTAGAACTGAGAGGAAGCCCATGGTTTGGAGCCTCAAGTGAGAAAGGCAATGGTGTCAATGGATGTCATCCCTGTCCATCATCTCAGAATGAAAAAAAGGCATGTACCCTCCCTAGGACAGGGCCACCTGTTTTGTACCTGCTCCAAAATGAACTTGAGGTCTGGCAAGAAGGCATCTACCGATCACTGGCCAAGGATTCCTTTTAAGAGCACTTAACTTCTCTGAGCCCTGGTTTCCTCATCAGTGAAGTCAGGGGTGATAAGACTGAGCTCAAAGAGTAGGTGACAAGAGCCTCAGAGCCCTCAGCGGCATTCCTGCAGGGCAGGAACCCATGTGTCTCTCTGCAGCCCCCCCCCCCCACTTGCCCTGATCTGGCGCTTCTCCCAGGATGAAAGGAGATGAGGGGTGGAAGGGGCTGCACTGGTGCCAGCTGCACCCACTAGGTGTTCAGTGTCAGTGGCATTTGCCATCATATCTGTGTCGTTTGTTTCAGCGGGTTGAGCTTCGGGGGGAGAATCTGGTGCATTTTATCTGAAGACTGGGTATTCGAGCACTCGAAGGCAGTGGAGCCGCGTGACTCAATGGCTGCCTGGGCTGGAATCCCAGTTTTGCTGCTCATTTGTGACTTCCTCCTCTATGGAATTAGTGGACTGATGATAATACCTACTTCATGGGCCTATTATGAGTCTAAAAAAGATGTGCTCTTAAATATACATTTGCCTCTTTTTTTAATACCAAAATATAGGAAGAGAATAAAATAGATGGCTCCACCTGACCATGAGCAATAGTTGTCTCCAAGAGTGGGATCATAGGCGCTGTTCACATTCTACATAAACCATTTCAGAATTTTTACAGTAAGCATGCTGGCTTTTGAAATCAGATAAATAAGATTTCAAACTGGTAATGCATGTAAAACATTGTAACCTTGGAGTGTCTTTAGCTGTAAAGTGGGGCAAAATGGCCTGGCCTGCCTTCCCTGGGTGGGAGGATGGCTGTGGGGCTCAGCCCTGCAGGACAGTGAGGGCAAGGTCTCTTGGGTACTCCATCTTACTCCCTGGCTCTGCCTGCTGCCCTTTCCCCACCAGGTCCTCCTCAGCCCCGGCTGCCTACCTCAGCTCCTCCAGCTTGCGCTGGGCCGCACCTGGCCCATGGCTCCCCCTGGGCACATAGGCTGCCAGGCAGCGAGCCACCTGCCGCTGCATCCGCTGCTCCCGGGCCCGCCGCAGCTCGGCCTGCTGCTGCACCTCCTGCTGCTCCTGCGCCCAGGCCTGCAGCAGGCTTCTTGGATGGGGAGAGGGAAAGAGGAGGGATGCGTGAGTCTGCGGGAAGCAGGAGCCCCATGAGGGCCAAGCGGCAGGTAGTGGAGCCTGGGGGCCTGAAGGGAGGGATTGCGGAGCCCAGTGAGCCAAGGGCCTGGGGAATGAAGTTTGTCATGGAAGTCTGGCAGGGCAAAGGGGCTGCATTTGGGTCTCAGACCTCAGGCCCAGCTCAAGACCTTTTCCATGCTCCTCCTGGAAGGCTCCTGCCCACTTCAGCCAGCGATATGCCCCAACACTTAACGTACAGACCTGTGGAGCTCAGTGCACACACCTGAGACCTCACCTGTATCATTAACTTCCCCTTGCAAAGCAGCTCTCCTTGAGGGCAGGGGCCAGATTTTGTTCTTCTCACTGATCCCTGTATTGGGTAGGAGCTAAGTAATGCCTACTGGTTTGAAGGAAAGCTATATGGATGGACAGATGGATGAATGGATGGGAAAAAGAAACAAAATGGCGGTGGGATCAATGGATGGATAAAGGGATGGAGGAATGATGTGGATGGTTGGACAGATAGCACCTAGGTCTGTCTGGAACATTCTTCCCCCAGATCTCATGCCCAGCTCCTTCTTGTCAATCAGGTCTTTGCTCATATGCCAGGGAAAGAGACTACCCCATCTACATCCCAGGTATTTTCCATTTTTAGCTACACATTTTGTTCATTTCTTTATTAATCATCCTTCCCAAGTAGAATGTAAGCCTCATGAGAGCAGGGTTCCTTGTCTGTTCTTTTCACCACCAATGTATCCCCGGCATTTAGAGCAGTGCCTAACATAGACAGAGATTCAGTATTGGCAAGTTCATGCATAATTGAATCATGGTGAGATAGAAAGATGGACAAATAGATAAGTAAAGGGATAGATGCAATCATTTCTTCAGCACATATTTATTGAGCACCAGCTATGTGCCAGGTCCTGTGTAGGGCAACAAGGAGGCTGTCCTCAATAAGGTCTGGCACCTGCCCTCAGGGAGCCCTCAGTCTGTACACAGGGATGAACAGACAGCTCCGTGCCCCATTACAATGCAGTCTGGCAAAACTATGACAGAGGTGAACACAGAGGAGAGCTTCCTGGAGGGACACCTGACTTGGGAGTTAAAAGATGGATCTGAATTAGCTGGGTGACTGAGAGAAAGGAGGGAGGGAAAGCACAGGGCATTCCAGCCACTCTGGCCAGCTGATCTGGGAGCCAGGAGCTTCCTCGCCAAGGAATCTGGGCTTTGTACCAAGTGCACGAGGCAGCATGGAAGTATTTCAAGCAGGGAATGACAGGGTAAGAATTGAGGGGTGGTATCAGAATGCTGAATAAATTCCCACCTGCCACTTCTAACTGGTCACAAAGACCTGCTGAGCCAACCTCCAAATACCTTAAATGGATCCCTTCCATGCATTCACATAGGCCAGCTGGTTCAGGCCCTCATCATCCCTCACCTAGACAAGCTGACAGCTCCCTACCCCAGTCTTCCCCCTCTGCTCCCCTTGCTCTTGTTCACACCCCAAGTCTAACAATTATCTAACGCTACTGCCATCATTGCTGTTTTTGCCCATCTGTCTCCTTTTCCAGCAGACCTTGAACTTCACGGGGCTGGGGCCAAGTCTTTTTATATCCTGAGGACCCATGCATAGATACTCAATATATATTGCATTAATCACTTACTTAATAGATTAATGGATGGCTAGAAAATGGGAAATGAATGAAAAGTGGCTTGTGTCAATAGTCAGTTGGCCAAGCTGACAGAGATGGATGGGTGGATAGATAGATGGATGGATGGGTGGATGGGTGGGTGGATGAATCAGTAGATATTTGGATGATCAGAAGATTGGTGAATAGATAAGTGAAGGAACATGAAGGTGAACGATCAAGTGTCTCCCAGAGAACTGGCTCCTTTTTTACTCCCTGCCCTTGGCCCCCACCCTCCTTCTTCTTCCACCTTACCTGGTGGCCTCCTGCCGTTTGTGGAAGGAACGGTTAGGTGAGTTGGTAAACAGGAAAGCATCATCATCCGCAGAGGCATGGGCCTTCCCACTCCGGGTGGAGACCTGGAGAGCAGCCCTCAAAACCTTCCAGGGCTGCTTGGTAGGGCCTATCCACAGCAGGACAAGTCAGGGCCTCCCCTGTCTCCTGACCCCCTGGGAAATCCCACCACCCAGCACCTGGAGCACAGCCCAGCCCAGTGGGAACTCCTGGCCTCGGTTGCTGGCTCCCAACCTCTCTCCCCAGTTTGTAGCTTCCTGGGGACCCCAGGCGTTGAGCTCCACACTCACCAGAGCCCAAGTCTTGCTGTAACTGCCTTTGCAACTTTTCCAGGTCCCACGGCCCCTCCAGCTTCTTGCCCCTTGACTTCCTCCTCTGTGGCCCTGGGAAGATTTTGGAGCCACTCTCCAGGCTCTGCAGTTCACCCTCGTCTGGGGCCTCTTCACCAGAATTCCGACCCTTTCTCCAAGAACTGGTCCTTCTGTGGGGTGCTTCAGGCTCCCCCTCCTGGGCCTCCTCTGCCACCTCTGCATACCACTTCTCCTCCAAAATGGAGCCTCTCCTGGGGACTCGGGACAGTTCCCCAGGGCTCAGACCCTTCTTGGCTTCCTCAGCGCCAAAGGCTTCTGGCTCAGTGGCCAACTGAGACTCTAATTCTAATCCTGGCTTCTGCCCAGGCAGCTGGAGGCCACGCTCACTGTCTGACTCCAGCTCTTGGCTCTCTCCTTTGCTGGGAGAGATGGAGACACAGCCCCAGGCCCTGAGCTGCTGCCTCCTCTCCAGGTTTGGCACTTCTGCCTTCCAGCAGAAGCCAAGGGCCTCCGGGAGGCTGGCCGTGGTCTTGAGCCTGGACTTGTGCTGGGGGACTGCTGGGGACAAGGCTTGGTGGCCAGGGGCTGAGGGGGAGCCAGGCTGAAGCAGGGCCTGGTCATCTGTGGTGAAGCTCTCCCAGACCCACTGGAAGGGGAAGGAGGGCTTTCTAGTAGAGGGCAAGAGGCTGAGGAGAGAGAGCGTAGGGGGTAGGGGACAGGATCAGGTTCTGGCCTCCAGAGGGGCCTGACACCCAGCATCCCTCTGGGCCCATCCCACAGCTGCTTACTCCTCAGCCTCAGCAGAGCCATGGTCTTTCTTGTTCTGGTCCCTGGGCCTCCGGTCCTTCTTTGCCATCTGCTCTGCACTCCGAGACCTCTGCTGCTGGCCCTGAGTTAGACCATCGCCGCTCCTAAGACTCCCCTGGGCAAAAACAGGAGAGAAGGTCCAGCTCCCAGCAGTCCCTGGACCACCGCACACCCTCGCCTTCTGTGCACCCTTGGCTGCCCCTCTGGCCCCTCATTACCACTAAAACTGACTGATAGTGACCTCAATTCTTAATGTTCAAAGAGCAACAGCTGCTATTTACTGAACACCTACTGGATGCTCAGGAATTTTCACACACTAACTCATTCAACCTGCCCAAGGGCCCTGTGAGGTAGACACCTGCCATCACCCCCATCATGCGGATGAGAACACTGGGGCTCAGAGAGGTGAGGTGGAGTCAGGACCTGACATGTTGAGTTTGTCCCAGAGCCCAGATTTGTCACCAGTTGCGCTATGCTGTCTCTGGGCCCTGGACAGCTCTGCCGAATGCCCCATAGGGCCCTGGCCTTGCTAAGCCATGGTGGAAGAAATTCCTTCTCCTGCAGTGTTCCCTAAATCACTCTATTAGAAGCCAGGGAGTCACCCTAGGCATCATTCTTGTCTTTACCTCACACCCCCTAGGCCTCACTATGGTCCCTACCCACCTCAGGACTTGCTGACTCGCACCTGCACCTCAGCTCCAGTCCTAATGCCTTCCCAAGGGCCTCTCTCAGCCCTGGCCTACCATGACCCCAGGTGGCCAGCCCGCCTCCAGGCAGTTGGAAATTCCCCATGGCGTCTCCCTCACCTCCTCAGCCTGGGAGATGCCTGAGACAAGCTTGAACAGCCCTGTTGCTGTCCCTGGAGCTTGGGGTCGCATGTCCTGCCCTGGTCTTCCCAATGTGGTTCTGACCAACTGTTGGTGGGTGTTCAGAATATTGGTGCCCTGCCCCACCCCCCACCCCCACCTGCCAGGCTTGGAACTGCCTGCCTACGATCTCTATGGCAACCAGTCCTCAGCCAGTACCAAGGGCTCTGGCAAAAAGCAGGCCAGGAAGGGTCAGCCAGCTTCCTTCTAGGAGGGAGACCGTTCAGCAGGATGCTGAGGAATAGCCCAGGCCTGGGAGTCCAGAGACCCAGGACCAAGTCCTACCTCTGCTCTTGCCAGACTCCTCATTGACCTTGTTTAAGTCCCCTGCCTTCACTCAATCTGTTTCCACATCGATCTGTAAAAGGGACTGAAGGACTCGGCCATCTGGAAGGGTCCTCACAGCCTATGAAGATGGCCAGGTGGCACCTGAGGCAGGCCCCTCTCCCTCCACCTACCTCCTGGGCTGCCCCCCAGCCGTCTGTCAACATTATCTCTGAGGGCCTTCGTGGAACAGAAAGCCTTAGTTTTGATGTAGTCAGATCCATAAATGTTTTCAATAGTGGTTTGTATTTTGAATAGGGGTTTGTATTTTCCTATGCCTGGGTGGGGCATTCTCCTATATTTTACTCTATTAGCTCATGTCTTAACGTCTGTGTTCAGAGGGAAATGCTCTATAGTCTCCTTTTTTGATACTGTCTTTATCTTGTTTGGCAGTCATATAAGGAACTGGACAGTCTTCTTGAGTCAGGTGATAGAGGGAGGCAGGCTGATGGGGTTCAGGGCCCCTGTAAGTTTCAAGAAGCTTCAGGTCCCTTGTAAGTTTCAAGACCCTTGTAAGTTTCAAAAAAAAAAAAAAGCTCCAATCCAACTCAGGCATACAAAAGGACACTTAGATAGACTTCAGCTCTGATTGGTTATGCCCTATATAAATGAAGCATTGTACTTTCAGCCAATCAAGAGTGGGTTGTGATGTCATTAGTTCACTTCTCTATTAGGTCATGTGGTGGGACTTCCTCCTCTGAGGAGGCAGTATGAACCCCAGACACCATAGCCCTAAGGGCATCCTCTCTTAGAGCCCCTCCTGATTATCAGGAGCTTTCTCTTTTCACTCCTTAAAAGAGCTTTGCTGTTTGTTTCTTACTCTTGTCTGCTGGCTTCATTCTTCATTGCCTCCCAGATATGATCCTGGAAAAAGCATTCTCACATTCTCTGTTTTCTGGAACAACTGCTATAAGATAAGGACCATCTGTTCCTTGAAAGTCTGGCAGAGCTTCCCTGTAAGTGTCTCTATCAGAGTGCCTCTGCATTGGAGTCTTAGATTTTAATTTTCTCTACTGGTATTGATCTATTGACTTTTTAATATTTTTGTGCCAATTTTGGCCTTCCGTATTTTTCTGGAAAGGCTTTCACTTTAAGTTTTTCTATCTATGAACATACAATTTTTTGTAATACCCTTCGATATTTTTTGTATTTTAAACATCTGTGGGGATTCAGGGGTCAGGTCATGTGGGGCCTGGTGGCCATGAGGACTCTGGATTTGTCCTTAGCATGATGGAAGTGTGAGAAGATACTGGAAGCTGCAACTGAGGCTCCAGGATAGAATGGATATGAAACTTCAAAGTGAGTTGCCTCTGGCCAAGGCCCAAATATTAAAGAAAATAGAAAGAACCCATTTTGCCCCTCTTGAAACCTCTGGTCCACCTCAAGAGTACAGAAGGATCAAGGCTGGATTCTGAAAGGGGAATTTTGTGATGAAATTGATTTGGAAAGAGCTGCTATCATGCTGAGTCTCAAGACTCCCCTTAGGGGATGCAGTTAGGGGGCTGCCTTCTAATCCAAAATCTGGGAAGAAGGGCTTCCAGGAAGCCACCTGGAGAGCTTGAGATAGGCTTCCTGAAGGTGTGGCAACCCAGTGGCCCAGGGTACCTGAGACCTCCAGGAAGGCTGCAACAACGCAGTGGGAAGTGGCCAGTGGCAAGCTAGCAGGTGGTCCTGCCCAGACGGCTCCTGTATCTGGCAGACCCAACAGCATGGGTGTGCTTGGGGGCCTGCCTGCTTCCCTGGAGATGCAGTCAAGCAAGTGGCCCATAAAGGAGTCTCCAGAGAGCTATAAAAGCCCTCACAGAGTGAGAGCCTGCTTTAAACAGCTGCCACCCAGGCAGCAAGATGCCATCTTACCCAGCACCAAGCAAAGAAGAACTTTCGGCACCACTTCCCTTCCTCCCTCCCTGCACTACAGCAGTAGAGTGTCCTCAAGTTGGGGGACGAGGAGGGAAGGGAGAAGGGGCAGATTCGACCTCCCTCCCTCCATGTCAGCAGTGGCCAAAATGGCGGGGGGAATGGAGATTTTCTCATCAAGTTTAGAGACTTGGCTACAACACACAACTGGGCATTCTAATAGAGCTTATTTAATGACTTCAGGGGATCATAGGGCTGTAAGAAAATGTGGCACAGAATGTCATGACCTCATTTGGAGGCAGAGAGAAAAGTTTCCTGATGAATTTTAGAGGGATATTGGAAAAAAAATACAGTTTTAAAAATTATATCCCATGATCTTGTTTGGTCAAAGGAGCCATCACAGTAGAGGATTTTGAAAGGGGGAGTGATGTGAGCTGATTGGTGGTTTTAAAAGATCTCTCTGACAGACAGTTCTCCAAAGAAGAAATTCAGATGGCCAACAGACACATGAAAAGATGCTCCACATCACTAATCATCAGAGAAATGCAAATTAAAACCACAATGAGATATCACCTCACACCAGTAAGGATGGCCACCATCCAAAAAGACTAAGAACAACAAATGCTGGCGAGGATGCGCAGAAAGGAACCCTCCTACACTGCTGGTGGGAATGTAAGCTAGTTCAACCATTGTGGAAAGCAATATGGAGGTTCCTCAAAAAACTAAAAATACAAATACCATTTGACCCGGGAATCCCACTCCTTGGAATTTACGCAAAGAATACAACTTCTCAGATTCAAAAAGACATATGCACCCCTATGTTTATTGCAGCACTTTTTACAATAGCAAAGATATGGAAGCAACCTAAATGTCCATCAGTAGATGAATGGATAAAGAAGATGTGGTACATATACACAATGGAATACTATTCAGTCATAAGAAGGAAGCAAATCCTGCCATTTGCAACAACGTGGATGGAGCTGGAGGATATTATGCTCAGTGAAATAAGCCAGGTGGAGAAAGACAAGTGCCAAATGATTTCCCTCATTTGTGGAGGATAACAACGAAGGAAAACTGAAGGAACAAAATAGCAGCAGACTCAGAGACTCCAAGAAGGAACAAATGATTACCTAAGGGGAGGGGTGTGGGAGGGTAGGTGGGGAGGGTGGGAGAAGGGGATTGTGGGGTATTATGTTTAGTACACATGGTGTGAGGAATCACGGGGAAAACAGTGTAGCACAGAGAAGGCAAACAGTGAATCTGTGTCATCTTACTACACTGATGGACAGTGACTGAATTGGGGTATGGGTGGGGACTTGATAATATGGGTAAATGTAGTAACCACATTGTTTTTTCATGTGAAACCTTCATAAGAGTGTATATCAACAATACCTTAATAAAAAAGAAAAAGATCCCTCTGACAGCTGTGTAGAGATTAGACTGGAGGGCCAGGGTGAAGAGAGAGACTAGAGGGCTTGAGCTGGGAGAGAAAGAGAGAAGAAAGAAGAGGTCTGGAGGCTGAGCCTGGCCTGTCACCATTTACAGGTCAGGAGAGCTCAGGAGACACAGCCACAGAAACCAGCCAAGAGCAAGCCAGTGAGGAAGAAATGAGCAGAGAGTGTGCGGGCTGCCAGCCAAGTGAAGAAAGTGTTTCAAAAGGAGGGAGTGGCCATCTGTGACAAAAGCCACTGAGAGGTCAAGGTGAGGACAACAGAGTTAAAAACTAACTTTGGCAACCTTCCTTGTTTGCCAGGACCAGGCATAGGAGGCTCAGTACCAAAATTTGGTTATTGGAACATGGCTGGCGATGGCCTCCACCACATCATTCAGTACCTCCTCACAGAGCCTCCATCCGAAATTTGCTTTGGAATTAAAGTCTAAGAAAATTTTCCTGCAGAGGAACTTGTAAGCTCTGTCTTCTCTGGGGAAAAAGAAAGCTAAGTTACTACGTCTCCCTTTTTGCTTTGTCTGCCAGGAAGCTCAGAGTCAAATTTGATATTCACTTAATAGAGTGCTTTATGGGCTGCATATTTATATATATTTATGTTCTTGCTCCTGATCTACATGTTCTCTTTTAAATTATATTTTCACATTTTTGATTCTCCATTTCTATTTTTCCTTTGTCTTACTTGTTCTTGGTGGAAGCTACCTCAGGTACATTGGGAATGAGGCAGGTATACAAATTAATTCCACTCATTCAGCAAATATATAGAGATGCCTTTTATTAGTCAGGTCCCTCTGGTTTAACAAAGCTAAACTGAGCCCCAAAAGATAAATGATTAGCTTATTTTACTAAATCATAAAAAGGGCAGAGGTGTTCCTGACCTCTCAATTTTGCCTGGATGGAGGGACTTGAATCTTTCTGCCTCTATGTGTGTGTGTCTTATTTGCTTACTCATTTCATCTCCATTTCCCTCTCTCTGTCGGCTTCATTCTCTCTGATGGAAATGTTGGCTGCAGGGTAGCATCAGGCTGTTGTCCTTGGACCTTTTCCACCAGAACAGAGAGGACTCTACCCACATATCCAGGCAGAAAAACCCCAGGGAGCGACTCTGACATGTCTCCTGCCTTGAGTCTTATGACCATCCCTGACCAATCACAGGGACCCGGTGGGGAAGAGACCTTAACTAGCATTCCTGGCAAGACCACCCTGCTGGAGTTGAGGGAGCAGCTCTCTAGAGATAGGATGTGATTTGAGGTGGCCTGAAGGAAAAGAGGCCAGGCAGACCAAAGCACAAAACATGCCCTTCACATGCCTATCATGTGCCAGGCCCAGTGGACAGACACCCTGGAGATGCAGACATGGATAAGACAATGCCGTTGGGATGTCACAGTCTAACAGGGGAGGTATAACAGGCACTCACAATTATAATCCAAATCAGAGCATGGGAAAACTCTCAGAAGAGGGGCAAAGGACTTGGGCCATTCCAAGGAGGGAAAGGGACTTCTGATTCTGGCCATGAGGACATAAATTGGACAAAAATTATCCTTTTGCCATAAACAACTAAGAAACCAGACAAAGTGTAAGAAACAACTACTTTCAGGTGTTAAAACCGAGTAGCACGGGACTGTAATCCCTGAGAAACAGGAAGCAAGCAAGGTGAGTCCTACCATCATCCAGGTCTTCTACCTTTGCTATATGCCTAGAGGTAATTTCCCGGCTGCAGTGCAGAGAGGGGAACCCAAATAGGGTCCATCAGCCTCACTGAGTTAAGAAGACAGAGACCAGAGTTCGGAGAGACAAAGGCAGCTAGAATTTGTTGGGGAGAATAACTGAGAGAAGGAACCTACACAGATAAAGAGCTCTATGTAGAGGGGACAGATCCCGTAGTGGGGACCCTTTGAACTTTAGGAGGAATATTAATCTTCACATGGCATAGGGTGAAACTCCATAAGGCTGGACAGAACACCTTTCAAAAGAACAATTACTGCAGAGCCATTAGACCAATAATTCCCAGAGGTCGCACAGGAGTAGCAATCTTTGTAAGAAAATTCTCTCAGAGTAGAGCGATCTCACTGACTACACAGAAAATTCAGAAAGGAGCCCAGAAGGGCTGTGCCTTAGAAGTGGACCTAAGCCAGCCCTTAACAAGGCTACTCTAAACCCAACATAAAAGATCTTGAAACAAATCTTGAAATGATCAAACTAATCCACAACTAACTAAATTGCCAGGAAAAGTCCATCATTCTTTAAAGGAATTTGATAAAAATGCAGATTCATATTGTAAAATTCACAATGTTTGACACCCTAAGACAAAAATTAATATACACACAAAGGAGGAAAATATGATTAATAATCAGGAGAAAATTTGCCAAACGAAACAAACCCAAGAGATGGTAGTACTCTCCAAATTGATTCAACACAGTCCTTACGAAAATCTCACCTGCCTTTTATAGGAATTGACAGGCTGTTCCTTAAATTTATGTGGAGAGTCAAGGGGCCCAGCCTAGCCAAATAATCTTGAAAAAGAAGAAAGCTGGAAGACTCATATTTCCCAATTTCAAACCTATATAGTCAAGACAGTGTGTACTAATATTAGGATAGACATAGAGATCAATGTAAAACTGAGAGTCCAGATTTCCACATGCAAAAGAATGGAGAACTTAAATGTAAGAACTCCAACTATAAAACTCTTGGGAAAAAAACACAGGAATGACCTTGGATTAGACAATGGCTTATTACTTATGACTCCAAAAGCACAAGTAATGAAAAGAAAAATAAAACACACACATACACACACACACACACACACACACACACACACACACAGATTTCATCAAAATTAAAAACTTTGGTGCTTCAAAAGACACCACCAAGAAAGCAAAAAGACATCCCACAAAATGGGAGAAAATAGCTGCAAATCATATATCTGATAAAGTACTTTTATCCAGAAAAATATAAAGAACTTACAATTCAACAGCAAAAAGGCAAATACCCAATTTAAAATTGGGCAAAGGATTTGAATTGACATTTCTGCAAAGAATCTATATAAATAACCAATAAGCACATGAAAAGATGCTCAACATCATTAGCTATCAGGGAAATGCAAAAGACAAAACCAAAACTAACAAGTGTCAGTTAGAATTTGGAGAAACTGGCACCCTTGCGCTTTGCTGGTGGGAATGTAAAATGGTACGATTGCTACAGGAGACAGTATATTGGTTTCTCAAAAACATAGACAGAATGACCAAATGATCCAGCAATTCCACTCTACCCAAAATTCTTATATCCAAAAGAATTAAAAGAAGAGACTGGAATTGATATTTGTACACCCATGTTCATAGCAGCACTGTTCACAATAACCAAAATCTGGAAACAATCCAAATGTCCTTCAACAGATGGACAGATAAACAAAATGTGGTATCTAGATTATGGACTATCAGCCTTATAAAGAAAGGAAGTTCTGACATGTTGCAAGACGGTTATGGATGAACCTTGAAGGCATTATGCTAAGTGAAATAAGCATATGGATAAATATTGTATAATTCCACTTATATAAAATACCTAGAATAGTCAAAGAGATAGAGACAGAAGTAGAACAATGATTACCAGGGGCTGTGGGGAAGGGAAGAATGGGAAATTAGGGCTTGATGGAGACAGGGTTTCTGTCTGGGAGGATGAAAACCTTCTGGAGACGAATGGTGGTGATGGCTGCACAATGAGGTGAAAGTACCTAATGCCACTGAACCATTCACTTAAAAATGGTTAAAATGGTCAATTTTATGCATATTTTGCTACAGTAAAAATGTAAATGGTATAAACATGCCAATTAAAAGGAAGATGCTGTCAGATTGTGTTAAAGCAAGACCCAACCATATGCTGCCTCTGAGAAACCCACCCTAAATGTAAAGACAAGGATAGGTTTCAATGTAAAAGGATAGCAAAAACCAATCATGTAAACACTAACCAAAGACCAAAAGGAAGGAGGGGCTGCTGTCAGCCAGGCGTCCTGGCAGGTCTTCTTGAGGAGGCACCATTTGAACTGAGTTTTAAAGACTGTAGGGACCATGAAGACCAGGAAAGCCCATGTGGGCAAAGGCATTGCGTCAGAAGGGGCGTGTGTGTGTGTGTGTGTGTGTAAAAGTATGCTGGATGAATTTCCACAAGTTAATTACCACACTTGCAGGGGTTGGAGAGGTAAATTAGACTTGGCATTAGGTTAGGTAGATAACTTCCTAAGTTACATAACTGCAAACTCTCAGAGGAAGTGAGTTTTCCAATCATGAGAGCAATGAGATTCAAACTCAAGGAGACAGGGGCAGTCACAAGATTAAAGTTGATTCAATATGTGCTTACAAAGATGCCTCTGGCTTCACAGTGGAAGAAGACTCAGCAGTGAGGTTCCAGGAGGCAGGCAGCCAGTCAGGAGTGTGTTGGGGTAATTCAGGCAGGAGATGATGTGGGAGACAGAAGAGCACACCGTTTACTGAGGACTTAGGAGCAAGCCTATGGGTTCGCAACCCTGGCTGCACTTCAGAACTACCTGGGGAACTTTCAAAATGTACCCATTCCTGGGCCTCCCAACCAGGGAGATCAGAATCTCTGGAAATGGGCCCCAGGTATCAGTCACCTTTAAAGTCCCCCATTGATTCCAGTCACCAAAGGTCAGGTGCACTGGGCCAGGGCCTGGGTTTGTCCACAGTTGAATGCCAGTGCCTAGAACTGAGCCTAGCATGAAATAAGTGGTCAACAGATCTCTGTAAATATCAGTTAATCCTTACAACAACCCTATGGAGTAGGGAAGATCATGGTGCCCATTTTATAGTAAGGAAACAGAGGTACAGAGAGGTCTGGGCACCTGCTCAGTCACAAAGCTGTTAAAGGGTGGTGCTAGAACTAAAATACAAGGGGTATCACCACAGAGCTCATACTCTTACCAGTGTGCTCTACACTCTGGTGTGGTAGGGAAGTAGATCCTGGGGGCAGAGTGGGCCACAAGAGGGATGAAGCTGGACCTTTGGAGGCGGAATGGAGGGGCCCAAGCCCCTGCCCTATCATCAGTCCCCCACTCTGAAACTGATGGGATTCCCTGTGAGGTGAGATGTGACTCCAGATGCACTGAGCCAGGGAAGGGAACCCACATGCAGAAGCACAACTTGAAGCCCTGGGGGAAGGGGAAAGTGAAACCAAGTGCAACACCAGGGCAGGAGCAGGAGGGAAATCTGCGACTGGAAACAAGGGCAGCCCCCTCACAGGCACACAGAATCGGGTGGAACTGGAAGGGCCCCAGGCAGCTTGCTGTTGCTTCAATAGGGGGCCTCCTGCAAGTCCCTGGAACAGGCGGTCCATTCGCCCACCCAATCCCTCCCCTGCTTTCCCTTTGGGACCTCACCACCCGCTGGCATTAGATGTTCCAGCCATTTGCTTATAATTTTCCTGTTACCTGCTCCCCAACTAGAAAGGAAGCCCTGTGGGAGCAGATTGTCCAGAGCCCAGAACAGAGCCTGGCCCAGAAATATTTGCTGGTGCTCTAGAAATATTTGTTGAGTGAGTTACAGAAGAATGCATGTGTGATCCATGAACAGTGCAGGGCCATTGTTCACCCGTCATCACAGGACATTCTAGGAGGGTAAGTTGGCTTAGCCCATTGGGAAGATGACAATTGGCAGTACCTGTTTTTTCTTTGAACATGGGAACATGGACTTGAGCAGACTTTGGGGCACTGCAGACATCAGCAGGGTTCCAGAAAGCCTCCCTTTAAGTGGGCTTTCCCTTTGAGCCTACCCTCAGCCCTATCCCTGCTCCTGTAGCCCCCCACCCGTGGGTGTTTACCGCATGCCCTCCCAATCTGTTTTCCAGACATTGGTAACAGGATGCACCATTTATTGGTGCTTACTATATGCTTACACTTTGCTAAGTACTGTATGTGTCATATCTCATTTAATCCCCACAGGTCCCTGAAGGAGGTGCTGATTGTCTCCACTTTACAGATGAGGACACAGAAGCACAGATGATTTAAGTCACTTGCCCAAGGTCACAGAGTAGTGGCAGAAATGTAGGATTGTTGGACTTGTCTGCGTTTTCAGTCTCCATAAACACTGCTGTGCTGTAGATCTTGTTCTGTTTTTTTCTGTTTTTCACTCAACACTCCGCATTTAAGCTTTGTCCACATTGCTCTCTGCCATGTGGTTCCCCAGTGACGCACAACTAGGCAGGCGCCAACTCCTGGCCACTGCAAACCATGCCTAGGACTCATCTATTTGTGAGAGGTTTTACCCAGGAATGGAACTGCCGGGGGGCACTGAGTGGCCAAATGCCCTTTCAAACAAACTTCCTCTTTACACCCTCACCAACAGCACCAGACTTCATTTACCCCCCTCCTCCCCACCAGCCATCGATTTTCTCTGATTTCCTCTTCTTGCCAATTTAATGGGTGTCATCTGAGATCTTAGGTTTTCCCTGGCAGCTCTGACTGGAGTGGGTGCAGAAATCCCAGCCCTTAGAACATTTTTTAAAATGACATTTGAATACATACACACACACACACTCACAAATAAGGACATGATTTCAGAAAAAAGATAGCTCAGCCTGTGACAGGAGGTGAGGTCACACGGCCCCTGCCCCACTGCCCAGCTACAAGGAAGCCCCTGAGGGAATCTAGAGCCACTGGCCACATTCTCACCAAAGGCTCTGCCCAAGGAGAGCAGGGAAAGGTCCCTGGTGAGCTCCTGTTTCTGGTCGCTATCAGCCAGAGCACCTTCACTTACAGGTGACAGAAACCCAACTGGCTTTGAGGGGGAACATGTTTACTGGCTCACATGACTAAATCCAAAGTATACAGACTTCAGGCAAGACTGGGTCCAGGTGTCATCAGAAATCTGTACCTCTGAGCCTCCTGGCTCTGCTGTGCTGGCTTCATTCTCAGGTAGGATTGCCCCCTCAGATGGGACGTGGCTTCTGGCAGCACCCGGCTACACTCTGCCAGCTTTGCTTCTCCTGTGTGGCCACCATCATCCTCACCTGGACTCGTGAGACGGTTCCTGGCTGTCACCAGCGCCATGGGGAAGCCAGTGATCTTGTCAAAACCCTTTCCCAGTGGTCCCCTGAAAGTCCCAGGGCTCAAGTATGCTAGCTGATTGGTCTGCCTGAGTCACGACCCCACCTACACGGCTCAATACTGCTAGAGCAGGTGTGGTGGTGTGACTGACCAGGCTGGTGTGAAGTCTCTGCCCCTCAGCCCCGGGGAGTGGGGTCAGTGGCACCCACCACAGATTAGGGAGAGGAGAGATGGTTCCCCAAAAGAAAGCAAGACACTATAACCAGAGGGGGAGTGCATGAGAGGCAGACAGGAGCCCCAGGCCCCAGGGTCCATGACAGCCACCTCACCTCTGCTTTCAGAGAAGGCAGACCCTGCCAGATGAAACCCGAATTCCTCCATCTCTCCACCAAAGCCCACTCACCCCGCGTCTCATCAGGTCGGGGGAGCCCACATCACACTACCCCTTCCCCTCCTATCCCTTCAGCCCCCTCCCTACCAGCTTGTGTTTCTGTCACCTGAAAAAAAAAAGCTGTCCTTTTGTCCTCTAAGCCACTGCTCCCTCCCATCTCCACTTTACAGCCCTGAGCGTTGCTCCTGCTCACCTGGATTTCTCACCTCCAGCTCTCCGACCTCCTCAGCAACCACCAAGCCCTCCCTAGAATCTGCAAGGGGTGACAGCATACAACAGCTGACCTCTCCCTCCTCCTGGTCATACCTAGGCAGCACCGACAGTGGCTCCTGGGGGGCCCTGGATCTGGCTGCTCTTCAGGCCATTTTGGTGGCCCTAGGTGCCCCCCTTTCCCCTGGCTGAGGTCACCTGCTCCCAACATTCATACACCTGTCTCTAGGCCCTTACACCCCAGTGCCCACCCTATACCTCTCAGTGGCTTCACAAGAACCCCAAGCTCATCACAGCCAAACTTCTGAGAGCCTAGGACCTAGTCCTGCTCTTCCTCCTGTGTCCTCCAGCAGGAAAAGGGCCCCAGCCTCCACCCAAGTGGCTGCAGAAAGAAGCCTGTGAGTCCTTGAGGATTCCCTTGTTAGCCCTCCACCCAGTTACCAGCACCCCAGCCTACTGCCAACACAGGACTCAACCTGCCCACTCCTCTCCACCATTTACTCCTCTCCACACCTCCTACCCAGCCTCGCCAAACCACTGCTCCCTGAAAGCACATGTCCACCTCATGGACACTACAGCCCCAGGGTCTGCTAAGAAACAGGTGTGGACCAACAGTGTCACTGCCCCACTCACAAGCCAGCCTTCACGCCCCTCTACAATCCTGCCTGCTTCTGCTTCTACCACCCCTTCTCATGCCCTTCATGGCACCAGGCACAGAACTCGACGGTTTTTAAGACATGTTCCATTACTTGTCCTGTCCATCCCTTTGCAGCAGCCCAGAGCAAGCAGAATAATCTCCACCAGAGAGAGCAGGAGAGCTGCTCAGAGGAGGGCAGGAAGCTTTCCATGGTTCCCCAGCGCCTGCTGGCTCTGGCCCTATACCACGCTGCCCACCTTCCTTCCGTCAGCACCCCTGGTCCTGCCCTGGCAGAACAGCGGCCTCTGGCCCCTCCCTTCATTCAGTCACCACCTGGGCCACCACTGCTACCAGCCCCAGCTCAGTGTGGGGAAGCCAGGGGGATGGATGGGCAAGTGGCTGTGAAGCCTGGAACAAAGGCTGGGACAGACACTGGTGTTCCCTTTTATTATTATTTTTTTTAATAAATTTAAGAACAGCTCTATCCTCTCTCCTCCCCCCAGAGCAACTAAAACCAACTAAAAGGGGGCGTGGCCTGGGGGGCCAAGGGCGCTAGGAGTCATAATCCTCCTCATCCTCTGCATCAGGTGCTGAGGGGCCTGGGGGCGCCGGGGGCAGAGGCAGAGTCGAGGTGAAGGCAACGAAGGGTGTCGGGGGGCTGCAGAGAAGAAAGCAGCAGAAGAAGATTAGGCCACTCTCTGGTGTCCATTCCTGCCCACTGTCCCACCCCACTCCCCAGAGAGGCAGCAGGAGCTCACTGCCTCTGTACCAATGGGCCAAGGCCAGAGCAGGTCACATAGCTCCTGCCTAGGCCCGATTCACTGCCCCACCCAGTGAGGGGGGGAGTCCTGCGTACACAGACTCCTGCCTTTAAACCTCCTCAGTTCCGCCCCTCCCATCTCCCAAATCTGCCACAATCAACTGAGTGGCCATGGAAGACAAGAAGGGCAAGTCAGCTTTGAGGCATCTGCTGACCCCCTCCTGGTACCACTGAGCTGCTTACCTATGAAAGTGGGCAGGGGGGTGGCTGGCCTGTGGTGGGGCCTGCGGTGTCTCCTCTTCCCCTTCAGTGTCTGTGTCCTCAGACTCATCCTGGGAGCAAGGCAGGGGTCAGAGATAACGAGAAAGGCATGGACCCATCACTAGGGAGCCTAGACTCCTGACTTCTATAGCCCAAACTTACAAAGAAACCGATGTACAAAGAGGGCACAGTGAGGATGGGACCCGGCCTCTAGCCAGCTCAGCCTGATGCAAGGCTGCCCTCACCACACCACAGGACCGGGGGCTTCACTCACCTCCTGCTCCGAGTCTGTCCCTGACAGCTTCTTGTCCTTGCTTTTACTGCCCATCCCACCATTCTTCCGGTTGCTGCTGCCTGGCTTCCGACCCCTTCAGGAAGATACAGTCCATCTGCCCAGAGGTCTCCCCCATCCTCAGCCACCCCCCAACCACCCCCGACCCCAGTGGCCTTGGCCTTCCCTGCCTGGACACTTGGAACTGGTTCCCCACCTGCGGGAACCCTTGTCCCCATCCATGTGGTTGTCTTCCCCGTCTCCCTGCATGTCAGGCACAGAGGCCACCAGGTCTTTCAAGAAATCAAACTGCTGCTCCAGCTCGATGCACTGCTTCCTGTAAGAGGTGGGGAGGGGATGGCACTCAGGCAGGTCCCAGATGTCTGAGCCCTCAGTAAAGACAGCAAAGAACTCTGAATAACAGGAGTGCGGAGCCTGGAAAACCTCCACCCCATATCCACAACCGGACAACCCCTTTTGCTAGAATACCCAACCCCTCCTCTCCCAGTTCAAACCCACCAGTGTTTGAGGCCTTGCTGCTCTCCAGGCAGCCTCCCACCTCCCTCACTATCAGGACTCAGCTTCCCACGAGTGTGCGAACTCCTGGGGCGGGGCCCCACTGGGCCCTCCCAGTTCCGCCGCCACTCACAGGTGGGAAGTAGTCATGGTCTTGGCGTTTCGGGACTGGGTCACCTGGCAGGCCTTCTTCAACAGCGACTCCAGGAAGAGTTCGAGAGCCCGGGCTGACGGGTGTCAAGGAGAACGCCGGTGGAGGGTCCCCAGCCCACACAAGGCAACCCCGGGCTCCCTCCTTCCCCACGTCCCTCAACCCGGCCAGCCCCCGACAGGATACAGATGATGACAGGCACAGCCGCCGCCACCTTCCCAATCTCTTCGTCAGTCTGCATGATCTTCTTGATCCGCGCCTGGGGAGGGAACATAGAGTTCGGACCCCGTCGCCTTCACCCGTGATCTGAGCGCTGCGGGCAGAGAGAAGGGGTATCCCGGAGAAAGGGGGCGGGGGGCACGGAAAGGGGCGGGGCGTCCGGGCCCCCGAACCCCGCGATGCGCCCGCCCCGCCAGCCCGGCCCGGGCCTCTCGAGAGTTGGGCCTTCTCCTCCTGGGACCGGCCACGTGCTCACCGGAGGGAACCGCGCGTTGTACTTCTTCTTCTTGCTCGGCATCTCGGGGCCTCTCTAAGCCGCGCCGGGCCCAGCGCCGCCGTCCGCAGCTTCCCGGCCCCGGGGCCTGCTTGCCGCCCGCCCGCCGCGGTTTCCCCGGGTCCTGGTGCCGCCCGCTCAGCCGCTGCCGCTCCGCCACGAGGTCCTAGCGCCGCCGGTCAGTTCGCCGTTCGGCACGGCTCGAGTGCCCAACCCTTCAGAGCCTCCACGGCGGTGAGTGCTGCTCGCGGACCAAAAAGCCACTCCCGCCCGCCCACAAGGCCTGGAGAGTGAACGTTAGCCCCGCCCCCTCAGGTCCGCCCCGCCCCTGGGGTCAGCCTCTCCCCGGCCCCGCCCCGCGGCGCAGGGGATTCGGCCTGGTGGCCCCGCCTTGTGCTGCGCTTGTCTATAAAGTTGTTGTTGAGGCGGCGGGGTGCTAAGATGGCGGCGGCCGTGGCGGGGGCGGGGTGCAGCGGCGGCGGCGGCGAAGGCGGCGACACTGAGCCCCGGCAGGAGCGGAGCCGGGCCCGGGGCTGGACCAGCGCCGAGCGCAGTGAAGGCCGGAGGTGACAGCAGGGCGACAGGAGGGGCAGGGCCGGGCTGGGGCGCCGCTCGTGCCGTGGGCGCTAATGGCGGCGGGCGCGGCGGCCCGGAGACCGGCCTTCCCTCAGGCTCTAATAAGCCTGGGTTCGAGTTCGGGCACCGCCCAGTTGGCTTCGAACCCGACACATACCTCTCGGGCTTCAGTGCCCTCGTTCTTAAGTGGGCCTTACAACGCTCGCCCCTACAGGGCCAGGCCTCCGGGCTGCACGAACGCGCGCTTCTTTGCCTCCATGCATTAAATACCTGCTCTCGGGATACCTCCCAGGCACTGCCAGGGCCAGGTGTACCTGGGCCAGTTGAGTCTACGTTTCGTCTCTGTCAGGCACTACAGGTGTGACCTTGGGTAAGTCTCTTCTCGCTGAGCTTCAGTTTTCTCTCTGTAAATTAGGGACAGTAGTAATAACATTCGCAGCAATACTTACATAGGGTTTATACCACCTCCACCTCAGGCATTTAATTCTCAGTGGCTCTATGAGACAGAAACAGTTGTTTCCCACTGAAAAGGTAAGGCAGCTGAGGCACGGAGACATTGAGTCTTGCCCAAGGCTACACAGTTTAGTTCAGTGCCTGGCACCTGCTAGAGCCCTGCAAGCTGTAGCTCTGTCCTGGACCTGCCCTGACTCTAATTCCCTCACAGCAGGATGGAGCCAGGTGAGGAACTGGAGGAGGAGGACTCTCCAGGGGGTCGTGAGGATGGCTTCACTGCTGAGCATCTGGCTGCAGAGGCCATGGCAGCTGACATGGACCCCTGGCTAGTGTTTGACGCCCGCACCACACCTGCTGCTGAGCTGGATGCCTGGTTGGCCAAGTACCCACCATCCCAAGTTACCCGCTATGGGGACCCCGGCTCTCCCAACTCTGAGCCTGTGGGCTGGATTGCAGCATATGGGCAGAGCTACATCCCCAACTCGGGTGACGTGCAGGGCCTGCAGGCAGCCTGGGAGGCACTGCAGACCAGTGGGCGGCCCATCACGCCAAGTACCCTGCGCCAGCTGGCCATCACCCACCATGTGCTGTCAGGCAAGTGGCTGATGCACCTGGCACCTGGCTTCAAGCTGGACCACGCCTGGGCTGGCATTGCTCGGGCTGTGGTGGAGGGCCAGCTTCAGGTGGCCAAGGTGAGCCCACGGGTCAAGGAGGGTGGGCGCCAGGTCATCTGTGTTTACACAGATGACTTCACGGACCGCTTGGGTGTACTGGAGGCAGATTCGGCCATCCGTGCAGCAGGCATTAAGTGCTTGCTTACCTACAAGCCTGATGTCTACACCTACCTGGGTATTTACCGGGCCAACCGCTGGCACCTCTGCCCCACTCTCTATGAGAGCCGTTTCCAGCTGGGGGGCAGTGCCCGAGGCTCCCGTGTGCTGGACCGCGCCAACAATGTGGAACTGACATAGTGGGGCCAAGTTGGGGGAGACCACCCTCTGCACCCCTTGCTAGGAATGCATCCTCCTGTCTTCCTCCTCCTTGGCCCAAGGAGGACAAGCCCCTCAGCTCTGAGGACTAGGTCAGTCAGGAACTGCCTGCATCCTTGATCCCTTGAACTCCTGCCCTCTGTTCAGGGCTGACTCAAGTCCCCACCGGCTAGAGGTTCTGGCTCCTGAGGGCCAGACCCTCAGCCTCTCTGTTTGCTGCTGCTTCCTTCTGCCGTCCAGGACTGTAGGCTGGGTGCAGATACCCAGGAGGAGAGCCTTTCTTGGCCACCTCATCCCCAACCAAACCTCCCTCTTTTCCTGTATCCTCCCCTTCTCTTTCTCCCTCACAAGAGAGAAAGCTTAGTGCTTCCAGTCCTTCTCCTTGGGGCCTTCACAGTCCAGGGGGCAGAGGCCCTGCAGGCATGAGCATACTAATTTGTTGGGGGCAGGAGAATGTGCCCACTCAGCCCCTGGCAGAGAGCAGGGATGTCAGGGCCATGGACAGGGTCCTGCCCTACCCTGCCACCTCACAGCCTGCACCACCTACCTTTCTCCCTTTGTTACTTTGTCACATGCCTGCTCCTGACATTTGAATAAAATCCAGCTTGGGTCTTTGTCTTGAGTGTTTTTTAAAATACTGTGTTGGTGGTTACCTGCTCTGGTTGCTGGAGAGAGGTCGGGCCAGGAGAGACTGCCTTTCTGCCTTAACTGGCCCCCCACTAACTGCCCCCAGTAATAAGATGAGCTTCATTGCCAAGGCTGGGAACCTGTCTGAGAGCTTCTGCAAAGCCAGCCCTGCTTCTCCATCCCAAGAATCAGACCCAGTTTCTCAGTGATTTCCCATAAGTCTAAGAGCTTGGCCCAGCAAAGTCTGAGGGGCCACTACTAGCCCACGGGGTGTATTTTTGCCTACTAGAGAAAGATACCCTCTTGGGCCCTGAAGTTCTAAGCCAGAGCACAGAGTCTAATGAGCAAAGAATGGTCTGGATTTCAATACCCTAGGCTGGACATCCTTGTGCAGTGAGCAACCTACACAACCATAAAGCCAACCTGAAAGACCTCATGTTTATTACCATCTTTCCCACCACCTAACAGTCACAGGGGCCACTGGGCAGTTTGCAGAGTACCTCCATGTGCATTATTTAATTCTCACAACTTGTTTAGAAGATAATGGCCCTGTTCTGTGGTCCTGGAAATTGAGGCCAAGACGGAAACGGAGTGCCTTCAAGAGCTAGTGTGAGTAGGCCACAGTTGGGTCTTGCACCCTAAACCCTGCCTCCTCAGGGAGAGTGTGTCCTTGGCCTCACCCACAGTGAGTTCTCCACAATCCACGAAGCACATTCACTCACATGGTCTTGCTGGGCTAAGGCTGCTGTAGCCTGGGAGCCTGGCTCCACACGCCCCCGGCCCTGTGCCTGGCCCTGGCCTTGGTTGGTGGCCAAGGTGTCTGGCAGGGAGCCCCTTGGGATGCTGCTCTCGTGCCGTGCCGGGGCTGACTCAGCCTCCAGCAGCCTCACCAAATTGGAATTTGGAGCAGGGGAGCGGAGATGCCACTGGGCTGACTGGGTGGAAGTGGGTGAGTCATGAGATGCTGGCTCAGCCCCCTCCCCAGCTTCCTCCTCACCCCGAGCTTCCCCAGGACTGAGTCCCCCTCACTGCCAGAGAGCTGTGGGAAGTCTCAGAGCTGGGTGGTCTCTTGAGTTAGAGCCTTGTGCCCTGCCTGGGTCTCATGGGTCTCAGAAAGATGCCCAAATGGTATTAAGAGCACCTGGTTCTCCTTCTATAACTGGGCATTTCATATACTCACCCCCCTTCTCCAGCCGCTGCCTCGGTCCCATTCGCTCCACTGCCCCCATTTCCCCGCGCTGCTGGCTCCCCTGCACAGCTGCCCACGTCCCTCTCCTCAAAGCCTTTGTTTGGCTCTCCACAGCCTGCAACATAGAGTCCACTCTCCTGAGCCAGCTCTGACCTTGCCACCCCTACAGTGACAAACCCCAGCTTCCTTTAGGCTCCCCTTTCTGCCCATGCTCACCCCACTGGAGCATTTTTGTCCCCATGCTGGCATGCAGTCATGGGCCTCAGGCTGTTCCTTCTGCTTGAACACCTGCTGCTCAGCAAGGATCAGGAGGTCACTTATGTTATCACTTGATTGATGTCTGTCTCCTCCTGGTCCCTAAGCCACATGCCCAGACTGTGGGCTCAGTGAAGGCATAAACGATGTCTAAATCTCAGCCCTGTCCCCAGAGTCTAGCAGAGTGCTTGACCAAAGCAACCTCTCCACAAAGTTTTAGTTAATTGATTGATTAAATAGTGACTCAGATCCAGCCCCTGCCAATCCCTCTGGCCTCATCTCTCCTCCACTCCCTGCTTTACCCTTCCTGTTCCAGACTCATGAGCTGCCTATGGGCTTCTTGCACATTTGGCCCTTTTCACTCCTGTGTCTTTGCTCACACTGTTGCCTCCGCTTGGCGTGCCTGATCCTTGCCTGCTTCCCTGGCTGACCAACAGTGTATCCTCTCAGGGGTTTCTCCTCCTCCATCCATCTACACCCCAGACCCCCACAACACCTAACCATCTGTGGCTCTCCTCTGTGTCTGGGGTCTCACAAGGACAGCAGCTGTGCCCTCAGCACCAGCATAGGACCTGGCCCAGAGCAAGTGCCAAGTAAACGTTATTGAATAAGTAAGTGATACAGTGAAAGACACTCCCTGTCTCTGGGCCTGTTCCCTCATTCTGCTCACAAAAAGAGCCAAGCACTGTGCTTTTTACCTACAGCATCTTATCTAAACATCACCTGGCTCTATTATTATTGCCATTTCGCAGAAGAGGAAACTTAGGGCCAAAGAGATTCAGTAATTGGTTTAAGGTTACAAAGCTGTAAGTGGCAAAGCTGAGATTTGAATCCGGGTCATCCAACTCCAGAGCACCTGATGCATACGTGCTCCCACTGTAAGAAAGTACTATTGGGGTTGGGGGCCATAAAGATAAGTAAGACCCAGCAAGGACTTAGTCTGATTTGTAAAGCACAAAAGTTGGGTCCTCAGAACTGCCTGAGAGAGAGGCTAGACCAAGACTGAGATTCCTATTTTACTGCTAGAAACTGGAGCCCATAGGGTATAGTGACTAAGCCTACCTGGGCAGGAAGGGTGTCCCAGGGCTAGGGAGGAAGCTGCTCCCCTGTTAGTCCCAGGGCTCCCCAAAAGCCACCCCTCAGGCTGCAGGGATTTTGTCCTGTTTGAAATAGAGAAGCAGCCCAAGTCTAGGGTGGGCTAGGCTGGGTAAATCTGGACAAGCCCATGCTCTGCGCTCTTATATAAAACCACAGGAGGGATGACTAGGTCCAGGGAGAGTAGACCTTCCCATCTCCTCCCACTCAGGCGTGCTGCAAACTCCCAAGGCCCAGGAAGGATGCTCAAGAGGAGCTGGCCAGAAATGGGGAGAATCTGCGCCTGACCCTTGATTCCAGCTGGGGCTCAGGGCTGAATCTGGGAGTTCAGTGAACAGCTGAGTCAGGAGAAAGCTTGAGCCAGGCTTTGGCAAGGTTTGGGGGATTTTCCCAGCAGGGCAACTGCGCCCCACTCCCGCTCGCTGGGAGAGGCCCTGGCAGGGATGAGGCTTGGGTCACACAGCTGATTCATCCAGGAGGGAAACTCCCTGCTTCTCTGACGCGCAACCCCCAGACACTGAGGGGTAACCTGAGGGCATCCAGCCCAGAAACCCACTGAACCCATCTTGCCTTGATTACTGGGCTCCCAGCAGGGCACGAAAAATCCCCAGGCTGGACAGAAGGACAGAGCCAGGAAGGGTGGAAGAGCACTGGGAGCAGCTTCCCACCAGAGACTGGAACCAGAGCGGCTGCCGGCCAAGTAGCACTTCTAGCATCCTCCCCGCACCCATTTTTTAGATGAGAATACAGAGGGTCAGACAGGAAGAGCAATGGGCAAACAGACTACCCTGCACCAGGAACTACTCTCTAGGCAGTTTGCATGAACTCATTTTTTTCCTTACAGCCCTCATTTTACTGAGGAGAAAACTGCAGCAGAAAGCGGTTAAGTAACTTGGCCACGGTCGAGGCTAGAAAATACTCTGTCAGCCTCCACAACCCCCAAGAGCGCTGTATGCACCCCCGAGCAGCTCAGTCCCCTGGAAACCCTAGGCAACACACATGTCAGCACTGTTCCCTGGCTCCTCCCAGGCTAAAGGGAGAAAGCTGGCTTCTGCAGAAAAAAAAGATCAGTCAAACTCATAGAGGCCAGGAGAGGGCAGTGAAGCATTCCCGCCAAAATCTTCCTCTCTAGAGCTTTGACTCCTTTCCAAACCCCAATCCTTTCCTCCGGAGTCAGAACCTCCTTTCCCGTCTGCCAGCCCCCTTCTGCAACACCACACATTCATGCATGCACACAGCGCAGACGTGCACACCTCAGGGGGGATCTGCCGGGTGTTGAAGAGCTGAGCTGTGGCTCTATGAGGTGTGACCAAGGTCCCCACGCAGGCGAGCTCTACCCCATGTGGCTCTCATTTACAGTCTGCATGACTCACCCCCTCGCCCCCCAATGACTCAATTTACATGGGTGCCCAGAGGTCCTCCCAGTGAGGGTGGGGCAGTTTACTGGCCCAGCCCAAGCCTGTCAGCCTTTCATCCCAGGATGAGCATTTCATCCCCCTCCTGGCCCAGAGCAGGAGCAGGCACCCAGGAGCCCAGGGGTGGGGGAAAGCCTCAGGTCTGGGAGGGTAGGGAAAGCCAGAGAACTGATTGACGGGCCCCAACTGCCCTAGGCCTGGGTCTGCAGGGAGCAGGAGCAGCTCCAAGAAACCCAAGAGGCCAGGCTGAGAGGCAGAGCCAATCTGGGCACCAATAGCACAGCCCTTGCATCCCTCCATTCAAAGGAAATGGCCCACAAGGCACAAAAACTAACATTGACAAAATCATTACTCACATGTATTGATTTCCTGTGCTTGTCATGCCCTAGATGCCATCCATGCCTTATCTCATTTACTACCCCAATAGTCCTGAAAAGCAGGTACAGCCATTGTCATCTTCTTTTTACAAATGAGGAAACTGAGGCATAGAGAAGTTAAGAGAATGGCCCAGGTCACGCCCGCAGGAAGTGAGTGAGCTGACAGGTCATCGGCTTCAGAACTCACGTTGTTGTCCCCTACTGCCTCCCTGAGCTGTGCAGGCTGGAGCAGGGATGAGGGGCCCAATGTATGCCTGCCCCACCCCCCAGCAGATCTCCACTGAAACCTCTGGTTTTAGGGATCCCAGTATGTAACCACTAATATGCCAGAGGGGGAAACTGGGGCTTCCAGAGGGAAAGGGACTGGCCTGAGGTCGCATAACCAATCAGAGATGTGGCCAGGCCTGGGATCATGCCTTGATGCTGTCCTGGATGCTGGAGAGATGACTGTGGGGAGGTGGGCGTCCTGCCCTTGGCCTGCTACTGACTCCCTAGGGGTAGCACTTCAGCCCAGCTCTTTTCCCTGGAGCCTCATGGTCCTCATCTGCCTCACAGGGACCGGACTGTCATCACAGCAGGGTGGTGTGAGGCTTAAAAGAGGGCAAAGAAACAGTCACTGTAGGTTCTCAGCTGGCATCTGTGTCATGCCTAGGCCTTGGAAATAGAAGCCCAGCTCCCCTCTCACCCCATCCCCTTCTTCAGCCTAGGCCTTTTCAAGTGACTCCTTCTGAGCTCGAGGGCCTCAATAGTCGGCCTACAAGACCTTCCCACAGGGACTCAGCCTCCTGCCACACACATATACCCCAGCCTCAGGAAACTGAACACAGGCCACTTCCCTGCAAACACCACTCAGGGGTCCCCTTGTCCCCCAGCCCAAGTCAAGCTCCTCAGTCTTGCACTCAGGGCCCTGGCTTGGGTCTCAACTCAGCTGGCCCTTCCTGCTCATGGTCCCAACACACATTCCATCACATGCCCTAGACTGCAGGGACCCCAAGCCTCCCCCCACCACCCCAGCCTTTGTGCTCACTGACTCCATCTCAAGGAATGTATCCCCCAATCTCAAATACTTCTCTATCAAGAAGCCTGCCCTACACCGAGTGGGAAAGGATGCTTCCCTCCTGAGGACTCCTTGCCCACCCCCACCCCCAGCACTGTCTACCTTCTGCCAGGACTGTTTTCCTCTAAGTCTGGTCACCTCTCTGGGCTGTAAGTGCTTTGGGATCAAGACCAAGCCTTTAACCATCCCTACATCCCCCACTGCTGGCTCTATGCAACTTTTTTTTTATTAAAGTATCATTGATACAATCTTATGATGGCTTTACATAAATAACACAGTGGTTTCAACATTCACCCATATTACCAACTACTCACCCCCTCTATTGCAGTCACTGTCTATCAATGTAGTAAGATGTTATAGGGTCATTAATTGTCTTCTCCATGCTGTGCCCCTGAACCCCCTTCTCCCTCCCTAATCCCTCCCCTTTGGTAACCACTAGCCCCTTCTCAGTGACTGTGAGTGTGCTGCTATTTTGCTCCTTTAGTTTTGCTTTGTTATTATACTCCACAAATGAGTGAAATCATTTGGAATTTGTCTTTCTCCACCTGGCTTATTTCACTGAGCATAATACCCTCTATGCAACTTTTAATTCAGTTAATTTAGGAGAATGGGTAACAAAACTAACTAGCCATCGTGTAATGGAATGGGCTCAGCAAGCAAAAGGAGTGAACTACAGCTACACACAGCCTGGATGAATCTCACAGACATAATGGTGAGAGACAGCAGCCAGAACCAAATGGGCACACACAGTGTGACTCCACCGATGTGAGATTCTAGGAGACAGAGCTGATCTATGACAGTGGAACTGAAATTGAGCTAAAGGACTGACTGCAAAGGGGCAGGAGAGAACTTTCTATGGGGATGGAAATGTTGTGCATCTTGATTGGGACATGCTTACAACGGGTGTGTACAACAGTCAAAAACATGACCAGAACATTTAAAAAGCTGAATTTTGTTGAATGTAAAATATACCTCAGTGAGGCAGATTTTTTTTTTAATGGGGCAAATACATATAGCCAGTGGAAGTATTTCCAAGACATAAGAAAACCGGCTACCTTCTGGGCAAAAAGATCCTCAAGAAACTGGTTACAGTAGAGAGGAGTCTTTTCACTGCACCCTTATGTAGCTTCTGGTTCTCGAAACATGCAAATGTATTACGAGTGGAAAAAGAAACACGATGAGAATTGTAAAATGTAAGGCCAAGTAAAAAATAACAATCATGTTTTTAAATAATTTCATTTACTTACACACACACACACACACACACACACACACACACACACACACACAATCTTGCCCAAACACAAAATCTTTAAAAATTATTCTGAGAAGGTTAAAAAAAAATGGCATGCCCTCCGTAGTGCTGTGGACCGGTATTGTGTGGAGGGCTTAACCCGGATTAGGGACTCACGGAAGGTCCCTGGAGGAAGTGGGGGAGCTGAGACCTGCAGGATGAGAGAGACTTGGCCAGGTGAGGGGATGAGGAAGGGCTTCCGGGGAGGTAACAGCCTGTGTGGAGGTGAGAGGCTCAGTTCACAGTGAGCCTGGGGTGGAGAATGAATGGGTGCTGATGAGGGTGGGGCCACTTAGCGGGAAAGACTAACAAGGCGCTGGGGAGCCCAGGCTCTGGAGACTGAGTGCTTAGGTTCAAATGTTGGTTCCCCCATTTCCTCACTGTGTGACTTTTAGCAAGTTGTTTACTTTCTCTGTGCCTCCATTCCTTAACCTGTAAAATGGATATAATATTATTATCTGTCTCTACAGGATTGTTGTAAAGATTAATAAATTACTTTGAGTGGTGCCTGGTTCATAAGAACTCAGGAGCGTGAGCCATCAGCGTCACCCTCGTGGCCCTCCAAGCCCCCAATCAGTCTAAAAAAAGACAGGGTGTGTCAGCATCCTCACCCCACCACTTGCCAGGCCTCAGGTCCTTCTGGGTAGCAATTCGAAAGGTGCCACATCATCTATTAGAAGTGTCCAAGTCTGAGGGGCACATGGTCAGAATTTTAAAAGATTCCTCTGTACATGCTGTTGGGATTTTTTAAATCCCTCAGGCTGCTGGGTGGGAAATGGAGAAGAGGGAGTCAAGCTGGAGGCTGTGGAGGGAGAAGATGGGACCAAGGGAAATAAATGTTGGTTGAGGTGAACTAAAATGTCACGCCCAGATGTGGAGCAGCCAGAACTCTTACCCTTTTTTGGTGGCATGTAAGACAGTACAACCACTTTGGGGAACTGTTGGAGAGAATCAATGCCAAACATACATGTACCCTATGACCCCAAATTCTGGGTACATATCCAAGAGAAATGAGTGCCAGTGGTCCCTGAAGGATGTACTGAGAATGCTTACAGTAGTCTTATTCATAATATCCTGAAACTGGAGGAGCCTCCAATATCATCAGCAGGAGAAGCAAGAGAGCGATTGTGGGATATTCTTGCAATAGGAAAGAACAAGCTACTTACTACTTCACCCAGTGGTGTAGACGAATGCCTCAGACATTGAGTAAAAGAAGCCAGACCCAAGAGAGTACATGCTGTATGGTTCCATTTATATGAAGTTCAAGAACAGGCAAAACTAATATATGATAATAGAAGTCAGAAGAGTGATTCCCCATGGGTGAGGGTTGGTGACTGGGAGGGAGCACGAGGAACTTCTGAGCTGCTGATCAGGGTGGGAGCTACCTGGCTTTACATTAGTGTAAGGAGACATTGAGCTGAACAAGTTGGAGGAGTGCTCTTTACTGCATGTATAATAAACCTCAATGTCATTAACAACCTAAACATAAGAACCAAAACTATAAAGCTATTAAACTGTTAGAAGAAAACATGTTTTTTTGAGGTAAAGGTTCATAGCCTGAATTTGGCAATGGATTCTTAGATTTGACACTGGAAGAATAAGCATCAAAAAAAAAAGATGAACTGGACTTCATAAAATGTTTTAAAACTTTTATGCAGCAAAGGACATTTTAAAAAATTTGAAAAGACAACCTACAGAATGGGAGAAAATATCTGCAAATCATATATCTGATAAGGGTTTGGTAGCCAGAATATACAAAGAACTTATATAATTCAAGACAACAACCAAGAAAAACATTTAAAAATGGACAGAGGACTTGAATAGACATTTGTCCAAAAAATATATACAGTGGCCAATAAGCACATGAAAAGATGTTCATTGATCATTAAGGAACATGACTGGTTATTAAGGAAATGTGCATTGAAACACAGTGAGATACCATTTCACATCCTCTAGGATGTCTTTCATTTAAAAAATGGAAAATAGTAAATGCTGACAAGGATGTAGAGAAACTAGAATCCTCATGCATTGTTGGTAGGAATGAAAAAGAGTAAACACTTTGTAAATAGTCTGGCAATTCCTCACAAGTTTAAACAGAGGTTACCATATGACCCAACAATTCTACTCTTAGGTACATACCCAAGATAAATGGAAAAATATGTCCACATAAAAACTTGTACACAAATGTCCATAACAGCATTATTCACAATAGCCAAAAAGTAAAAACAATCTAATGTCCATCAACTTGTGAATAAACAAAATGTGGTATGTCCATACAATGGAATATTATTCAGCCATAAAAGGAACAAAGTCCTGATACATGCTACAACATGGATGAGCTTGAAAAACATTATGCTAAGTGAAAGAAATCAGACACGACAGGTCACAGTGTGTATGATTCCATTTATATGAAGTGTCCAGAAAAGGCAAATCCATATAGACAGAAAGCAAACTAGTGGTTACCCAGAGAGAGAACGGGGGGGGGGGGGAATTGCAAGTGATTACTGAATGGGTATGGGACAATTTTCTAGGATGACAAAAAAGTTTGAAACTGGAGTGAAGTGGTGGTTGCACAACATTGTGAATGCACAAAATCCACTGAAGTGTACACTTTAAAATGGTTAATTGCATGTTATATGAATTTCACCTCAATTTAAAAAATAAACTTCAATTTCAAAAGTGAATGGGAACTGAAAAACAAACATTACCTCCAATGCCCTGACGGTACTGGCAGAACCTACCAGGTGCAAAGCACGCTCATCCATTGACCCCTCGAGCCTCGCTGCAGCCCAAGGGATGTGGGTTCTCTGGGGCTCAGAAAAGGAAAGTGACTGACCGGGCTCACATGCCAAGTGACAGCGCCTGGGTCTCCCAGCCTCCTGCAATCACTGTGGTCCTCTGGGATTCTCGCCTGGCCTCCCTGGGTGGGAACTGGTGAGGTCAGGGGCCAGGAACGTTTCTGCAGCCACGAGTCAGTGACTGAGGAGCTTGGAATGTTGCTGCCTCTGAAAGGACCTCCTTGTGGCTCCAACGGTGGTTAGAGCAGCAAGGGACTTTCAGAGCCATGTAATCACACACACACACACACACACACACACACACACACACACATGCACACAGACCTATATTTCTCATTCTGCTAAACTGTTGTTGGTTTATTTTCCTTTTAGAGAAAGATAAGCATTAAACAGAACAAGGGCAAGGGAGAGACACCAGGTTGGTAACCACCTTCTCAGTGCACAGAACCTTGCAACTTACAAAGCACTTTCACATTAATGATCTCATTTGATCCTACAGCAACATTGTGAGATCAGCAAGAGGCTCAATTCCCATTGGGACTGGGACTCAGAAGGAAGGTGACCTGCCCAGGGTCACAGAGACAGACAATGGTAGCTCTGGGACTGGAAGCCCTGGGCCAAGCTGGCCTTCTGCCTTTAAGTCTTGAGTGTACCCACAGACCCCTCCTGGCCTTTGTTCCCAAGAAGCCCAAGACCCTGCCTCCCTGAAATCTTCCTTCCCTGGGGACAAAACTGGAGCTGATCAAATGAAGGCACCCGTGGAAAGCAGGGGAGCCCTGCTGTTGTGTGGCACTAGCAGCTCCTTACTCTCTCTGGGCCTTAGTTTCCTCATGGGCAGAAGGGGAGGAAGCAGAGAAGGAGTTTTGGTGTGGTTTTCTCAGTGCTGACATTCTGCATGTGTGAAAAATGTCCGTGAGGCTTTGAGAAATCTTGCCTGGTCTAGCCATGGAGCTTCCGCAGCCCTGATCTCACAACCTGCTTCAGCCACTACTTCATGATCTTAGGCACTTCATTTAACATTTCTCAGCCTCAGTTTTCCCATCTCTAAAATGGGGGTGATGATGGTACCTACCTTCTGGGTGTTGGCCTTTGTTAGTTGACACTTGGCACTGCCCTCACATTCACACACACCTTTGATATAATCTTTGATATAATCGGTGACCACAGTTCTGAAAGAGCAATGACACTAAAGAAGATGGCGGTCCTTAGACCACGGGACAGCTGTGTCCCACTGCAGGCTCTCACTGCTTAGGAGCTCTGTCTTAAAACTTG
This sequence comes from Smutsia gigantea, assembly GCA_032199065.1. Taxonomy (NCBI): domain Eukaryota; kingdom Metazoa; phylum Chordata; class Mammalia; order Pholidota; family Manidae; genus Smutsia; species Smutsia gigantea. The sequence goes on from JAVSCE010010490.1 coordinate 36,079, forward strand.
CTATAGCCTCATCCTGTGAATAGCACAATTATTTGCCTTGAAACTGTGAGTAGTTCAGAGCATTAACTTACTCATTGTAAGCATTTAAAATATACCACCATTTTTGTAACCCCAGCTTGTCATTAATTCACTTTTTAGTGTGCATGAACTTTAAAACAATGTCAGAGGAAGGGCCTTGGGCCACGACTGTGAAGCCTTGGATGGCAGTAGTTTGGTCCCTGGCATTAATAAACACCCAATAAATAGTAATAATCAATCACATTGATAATCCATCTGACAGTTTCGGAACCTCTTTCACATTCTTCATTCCTTCCTCCCACGCGTAGCGAGGTAGTTATGTGATTATTTTGTCCCATTTTAAGGATGCAAAAACTGAGGCCAAACCAGGTGCTGAAAGGGCTCTGGGGCGCGGGCCCCGGAGTGGGCGGTGCGCTCGCCCTCGGAGCTCGCAGGCTGGGCGGGGCGGGCGGTGCTCCTGGCAGCCTGCAGGTGCGCGGGGGAATCCTCGGCTCCACCTGGGTGCGGCAAGGAAATTGAACCATGTATGGGCATCTACGTCAGAGGGGGCGGGCCCGCTGCTGTTGCTGGAGTACGCTAAGTCCGTCCCTTTCCTCCACGAAAAGGCGGCTACCGGACTGCAGGAGGCGTCGAACAGCTCTGGGAGGACTGACAGAAGGCGGTGCGTCTGGGGAGGTGGAGCCCGAGGTGACCCGCGCCCCAGCGAAACGCCCGCCCTCATCCCAAAGTGGTTCAGCCCGACAACTTTTCATTCATAAAAAGAAAAGGCTCTGTGAGGAGTGAGTCAGAACCCAGCCGCCGACGCGGACCCCACCAGCCAGCCAGCCCAGGGCATGTTCCGAGACTTCGGAGAACCCGGACCGAGCTCCGGTGCGGGCGGTGCGTACGGCGGCCCGGCGCAGCCCCCGGCTACGGGCCAGCAGGTGAGAAGGACCCGACGCCTGGGGTCCCCGGGTGGACAGCGCCTGGGACGCTGTGGTCCGCTCACGCACGCTCCGAGACTGGGGCCGGGAGCGGGAGTAGGCACTGGGTCTGGGGACCGTGCGGATCCTGCGCGTTCTCCGCGGTCTAGGGGCACTTTCCGCCCACAGCCGAGGGGAGCGCGCCCGGCGGGTGGAACGAAAATCTGCAACTGTCCCTTCTCACTGGCCCCTTTCCCCTCGCTGTCTGCTGTCTATCTGTCCCTTCGTTGCTGTTACTTTTTTTCTTTCCTCCTGCCCACCACTGATTTCTTTGCTCCATCTGAGACAGAAGGGGGACCCTTAGCCCGAGATTAGTCCTAGCCCCGACCGGCTCTGAGGGTCTGGTCCATCTCGGACTAAATTTCCAGTATCTGGAATCTGCGCTGCGGCCGTGATGTCCCCACACAGGAGGGAGGCTAGCCCGGACAGACCGGCAATCCTCGGCACTGTCTCTGACCATTTGTGTGTCTCTCCGTTTGTTTGTCTGTCCCTCTGTACCCCGTCACCAAATCCTCATGCCGTTCTTGGCACAATGGAGCCTGGTGGTCTAGGAGACTGGCTCTTGACCCCCTTACAGAATGGGCCCAATAGAGACCGCGAGATGCCGGGATGTGCGCGGGGTCACGCAGCGGACAACTCCCGTACCCCCAACTCTTGGCACCAAAAGGCGCCCGCTGCCGGATGGGGGGACCCGCGAGGCTGCAGGTGCCCATTTCCTGTGGAGGGGCCACGAGCACGTGTCACTAGGGGAGGGAAGGAGCGCCGTCCGTTCCGCCGAGTCACGGCGGCCGAGTCACGGTGGCTGACTCACTCGGGGCGCCCCTCCCTTCCTGGCCCGGAACGGCCCGGGCCCGGACAACCTTGGGAGCGGGAGATGCCGCCGGCCGGTGCCTCAGGCCCGGAACTGGGGCTACTGGGCCACTGGGCCCGCAGCGCTGGGCCGGGGACACCGCTGTACGGACTTGTCTGGGCTTGTGGGGCCCTTCCCGGACGACTTGTGCGCCCACACCCAGGACCCAGCCTCCAGGGCTTGAACCCAGTTCTCCCCAGACACTGAGCCCCTTCGTAACCCATTCCTCAGATTTCAGGCCGAAAGAAAATCTTGTCAGCTAATACTCTGAGCGCAAAAAGTGCAGCCAGGCTTGGTCCTAGGCAGGATCCACCTTATTTACCATATTTCACAGAATCTAAGACCCCACTGATTTTAAAAAAACCACACCATTATTTTGTGCCACTAAATTGTTTGAAATGCTGTCAATTAAACTTATGTCAGAGCTACTAAAGGGTACTTCTTAGCATCAATGAGATGCCATAATCCTCACCTATGACAGTATTAAAAATGAGGAAACTGAAGCACCTTGAGGGTTAAATAACTTGCCCAGAGTCCCAGCTGAGATTAGAACTGAGAGAGCCTAAACCCAGAGCAGTGGCTCTTGCCCACCACAGCCCCTGTGCATTGGGCACCTGCCTGCCGTTTTCCAGGCTCTGTCACGCACATTCTCTCAGCTGATTCTTACAGCTGCCCTTGGAGTCAGACGCTGTAATGATTCTTTGTGCAGATGGGATGCAGGCAGGGTACAGGAGTGGGTAAGAGCCTAGCCACCTGAACCCAAACTTACTTCCCACTTACTGGCTGTGTGTATGTACAACTATTTCCTGTCTGAAAAATGAAGATACTATTGTGCAAATTATATGAGTCAGTATTTGTGAAGTGATTTGGACAGTGCCTGGAATTCACACTTTATAAGTATTAGCTCTGATGGGGAAATGGAGGCACAGAGAGGTTATGTGACCTGCCCTAAGTTATACAGATCAGGATTTGTCTGGATTTGTTATCCAGTCTCTCTGACTGCCAAGCTATCTCTCAGGACCATTGGAGTGGATGGCAGAGTAGCTTCTATCCACTGGAAGCCCCCTAATCCACACAGACCTCATTCTCCACTTCTTATCCCTCAGAAGTTCCACCTTGTGCCGAGCATCAATGCTATGGGTGGCAGCCAGGAGCTGCAGTGGATGGTGCAGCCTCACTTCCTGGGACCCAGCAGCTACCCGAGGCCTCTGGCCTACCCCCAGTACAGCCCTGCACAGCCCCGGCCAGGAGTCATCCGGGCCCTGGGGCCACCTCCAGGGGTGCGTCGCCAGCCCTGTGAACAAGTAAGGAGCTGAGGCGTTGCACTAGTTCAAATGCCCACGAGGGTGCTGAGGTGCAGAGGACAAGCTCTTGCCCAAAAGGAGGATACAGCTGATATAGGTTTGGTGGTAGTGGTGGTGGTGGGGGGGGGGTCATTGGTGGCTAATGGCCAAGGCAAAATTGATAGGAGCCCCTTGGGAGATACAGAGAGCAAAGAGTTCACTTCTGGATCAGGGAGAACTTCCTGGAGATGGAGGCATGTTAGCCGAGAAGGATGGGTAGGATTTGCATAGATAGAGATGAAGGAAAACATTTCAGATAGAAGGGATGGCGGCAACAACAGAGGTGGAGGTGAGAATGTATAAGGTGTACATGTGGAAAGGTAGTGAACACTAGAGGGTCTCTACCTGCTTACATGTATGGACAGGGTGGGCTTATGCTGCCTATGTAGCTGAGGAGAGTACAAAGAGGAGAGGGTTCCCCTCAGCTATTCTCTGAGTCTCAGTTTCCCAATCTCATGTAACACTCACAAAAAAACTCTGGAGAATGTACTCTGGTTTCCCCCATTTTACAGCCAAAGAAATTAAAGCCCAGAGAGGTAAAGTCACTTGCCCAAGTCACACAAGTAGCGAGTAATGAGACGGGTCTGTCTAATTCTAAGGTCAGATCAAGACACACTGTCTCACTGGGAGCTAACAGAAGGCTTCAAGCAGAGTGAGCTGGAACTCTTGCCTCCTCAACCAGGGTTTCCACCCTCACACTGCTAATGAAGTCCTTACTAAAAAAAATAAATAAATATGAGATAAAGGGTCTTTCAGGGAGTGACTCTCTTTTCCTGTCCTGGGGCATTTTGGTATATAAGGCTGTACTGGGAGGAGGTTTACACATTAAAGAGCTTGCTCTGACAGCCGAACTGAGTGGAGGATGGGGAAAGAGGGCTAGATCTTGGGAAAGATGTTCCATGGGCCAGAGGCAGCATTCCCAGAAACAGAATGGTTGGCCTTTGTGACCACCTGGAGAAGGGGACTTTTATAAGAGACCCAGAGGCAGGTTTCTGGACTTCCTTCCTTCAGCCCTGTCCTGAGGGTGGCCCTTTGTTCCTAGTACTCCTAGATTGGCTATGAGCTGAGTGGGATCCTTTTGGGGAAGGTGATCTCTAGCAGCTGGCCTCTCAATGTTGAGTTGTTGAGTAAGAGTGAGTGGATTTTAATTTCTGTTTGGGATCATAAAGGAGTTTTTATCCTTCTGGGCTTCAGTTCCTTACACGGAAAGCTGGGTATTAAGAATCTGTGTAAAGTTCTTAACTAGTTATAATAGGTTCCCAATAAATAACAAGTTACTCAGCCCCTCTTAGTGCTTACCGCCTCTGGGGAAGAGGACACTTATTTATCAAGAGATTTAAGAGAATGAGGGTCCTTCGAAAAAGAGTGGTCTGGTTCCAGGGTTTCAGAGGAGGAAAGGCCACTTCTGCCTGCGGAAGGAGAGAAGGCTTCCTGGAGGCGGGCACATCTCAGTTAAGTCCTGGGAGAAGAGCAGGGTTAAGGTTTTTGGAGTGGAGGTGGGGTATTCTAAGAGACGAATCAAAGAAGGCAAAAGCTAAGTGCGAGGAAGATACTTGATTTATCGCTTCCTAAAGCGTAGTGCAGGGAACAGTCGGGATGCGATGGTCCCTAAAACGCATGCTGGGGGCGCCGCCGCGCTGTCTCGCCCTACGCCAGGTTCCTACCACTGCGCCACGCACGAGGCGAGTGTGGGGCAGCCAGTGGCCCAGGGTCCACCTCACTGCTCCCTCTACCCTCCAGATCAGCCCGGAGGAGGAGGAGCGCCGGCGAGTAAGGCGCGAGCGGAACAAGCTGGCCGCGGCCAAATGCAGAAACCGGAGGAAGGAACTGACCGACTTCCTACAGGCGGTGAGCACCGGCCGGAGGGTGTAGGGCCCGGCTGCCACCAGCCGGCGGGGCCCCACGGGTGCCGGCATTGGAAGTCCCCTCCCCCAAGCTCCCAGTCGGAGGGCAATCCTTTGGAGAAAAGGAGGAAAACGCGATAAAAAAAAATTAGTTGCATTTGGTCTCACTCGCAGCACCGCGGAGCAGAGTTTGGAGCTTCTGTGGATGATCTCCAAGAAGTCCCGGCTCTGATCGGAGTAGTACCCATTGTCTCCCAAAGGCTCATGGGAATTGTAGTCCAAACTTGCTGGAGACCCCGCCTCCCACCCCCCACCTCCAGGCCCCAAATTATCACCACCGCTGGAGCCTCTGCGCTATTCGGTTCTCTCCTTAACTCCTCTCCTAACCTTCTACAGGAGACGGACAAACTAGAGGACGAGAAATCCGGACTGCAGCGAGAGATTGAGGAGCTGCAGAAGCAAAAAGAACGCCTGGAGCTGGTGCTCGAAGCCCACCGTCCCATCTGCAAAATCCCGGAAGGGCCCAAGGAGAGCAGCACAAGCAGTACCAGCGGCACCAGCAGCCCACCAGCCCCCTCCCGCCCTGTGCCTTGTATCTCCCTTTCCCCGGGGCCTGTGCTTGAACCCGAAGCATTGCACACTCCCACGCTCATGACCACGCCCTCCCTGACTCCTTTCACCCCCAGTCCCGTCTTCACGTATCCCAGCACCCCTGAACCCTGTGCCTCAGCCCATCGCAGGAGTAGCAGCAGCAGCGGGGACCCATCCTCTGACCCCCTCGGCTCCCCCACCCTTCTGGCCTTATAAGGCACCCCAAGTCCCCTTCCTGCAGGTGCCACCCTACCCATTGCCTCCCCACCCATTGATCCAGCTGGCCTGGACCATATACCATGCCCAGCCCTACAGGTTCTTCACCTTTCCAGATGAGACTGAGCATATTTTGGTTCTTACTAGAGCCAGTTTGGGGCCACCATAGCTGCCCACTGTTTCTTTAGAGCTGATCTCTCTAGCACAATTTGCACTAAATCAGAGACAAAATATTTTACTGTTTGTGCAAGAGACTGGCAGTCAAAAGGACTTTGTAACTCTCTAGAGGGCGTCTGGAGCCCTAACCCCCTTCAGACCACTCCTATAGTCCTCATCACCCTCTTCCTGTAAGCCACCCAACCCTACTCCCTGACAGGTGATAATTCTGCCAGCCTAGAACACTAATTTACCCAGCCCCACTGCCAGCAGCATCACATGATTAAACCAGGGCATTCTGCTGGCCCCTCCTGAATGGCACAGCTCAGGAAGGTGCCAGAGGCTTCTGTGATGAGCTGACCTGCAGCCCCCAGCTCTGAGAAGACTTTAGCTCCAGGGAATCCAAGCCTCCACAGTGAAGACAGCTGCTATTTATTTTCCTAAAGAGAATATTTTTATACAAACCTGACAAAATGGAATAAAAGGCTTGAAGCTCTGGCTTGGTCTCACTGGACCCAGAAGTTAAAGAGAGAACATTTGGAGTCAGAAGCCCTAGGCTCGTCTCAGCTCCATGGACGCACTGCATGACCTTGAAAACAATTATTTGGTATTACTGGACCTCAATTGTCTTCTCTGACAAATGCAGCTACATCTACTCTGCCTCATCTCCAGGACTGAGAGAAGGAATAATAGAGTGCTGCTGGGTGCCAGCCAAGAGGATCAACCTCTTCCTGGTAGGGACCCACAAGTGCTCCGCCGTGTGCCACAGGAGGGCGCTGTTATGACCCGTCCAGCCTCAGGGGAGGCGGCTGAGCGGGTTCTGTGCCCCAAACACCTGCTTCCTGCCCCATTGTCTAGGACAGGAAGGAGCCGGGAAGGGAGCTGGAGCCACTTCAGGGGCCGGATTGCGGCCTATCCCGGGACCTGACGGGGGAAGACAGTGGCTTACGGTCCCACATCCCGCCACAGGATTGAGGCAATAGTGGGGGAGGGGTGTCAGCCACCACAGTTCTTCAGTTCCTCCGGTTGGAAATGGTACACTGTTCTCAACGTCCCCACCCTCGTCGCAACCCCGGCGAGTCCCCAACAGATGCTGCCCAGGCCACGGGCTCTGGTTCCGTCGCAGTTTATTATCCCCCACCCAACCCCCAGCAAGTCCCTCCACTCCAGCCTCCAGAACCCCCGTTGCCCCGCCAGCGAGGGTGAGGGCCCCTTCTCAGTGCCGGGGTTTCTAAATCCGTGCCGGCGGCCCCTCGTGCGCGGCCAGGGCGGCATCCAGGTCCCATGGTCGACCGCAATCCCGGAGCTTGGGGAGCAATCCGGCCGGGCGTCGGCGCGAAGGAAGCTGCGCCTTCAATCATCTGGGGAGCAAGCCAGGGGCAATTGGTCAGGGCTGCCCACGCTGCCCGTGCTGGAGCTTCCATCGCCTAGGTCGCGGGGCCCGCAGGGGGGTAAGGTGAGCTCGGGTGTCGGCCCGGCGCCTGAGCCCCCCGCGTCTCCAGGGCCGCCTCGGGGGCCCCACTCCTCGCCCAGCGCCAGGCAGAGCTCCTTAAGCGCCAGGTTCTCCCGCAGCAGCTCCTCCTGGCGGCCCTCCAGCTCGGCCAGCTTCTGCCAACAACCGCCCAGGTCTTCGCGCACGGCTCGGGATGCTTGGGTCCCGAAGAGCTGCCACTGGCGAGCTGCGCGCCGCCCGCGCTGACGCTCCGAGTCCAGGAAGCAGCAGAGGTCGCGCAGCTCACGGTTTTCAGCCTGTAGGCGCCGGTTGAGCTGCTTGAGCTCGCGGATCTCGCCTAGGTGACCCTGCAGCTGTCGATTCACCTCCTGCATAAGGCGGCCGCGCTGCACCAAAGCCGCCAAGCGCGCCGCCTCTTCCCGCCGCAGGCGCCGCACCAACTCCTCCTTACCCAGCGCCGCCATCTCCTCGTCCGTCAGCTCCTCCAGGCCACACGTCTCGGCCTCCATAGTTGCTCAGGTCTCTGGAGCATCGCCTGCCCGCCGCCGCGACCCAGGAGCCCCACGTCGAGCTCGACGACGGTCTGGATCTGGATCGGGCTCCCGCTCAGCTCGCCGCAGGCTATAGCTGTGTAGCGTAGGCTGCTGCAGCTGCCCAGGGGCGGGCGCGCGCCGGCGCGCGCCGGGGCGGGCCCGCATGATGTTAAGGAAGGACAGCCAATCCAGGAAGGTATACCCGGAAAGGGGCAGGGCATGAGCACAGAGCGAGCCCCGTCCCCGCCCACTCGGGACAGCCGAGTCACTGACCCTCACCGACACCGGGTCCCAGCGTCACCGCCCTCCGCGCCGGGCAATCCCAAACTAGGCACTTCGTACCTCTCAGCTCCAGACCTCTTCAAGCTCGAGCCTAGGTCTCACAGCTCCTGAGAAGCAAGACTCAGGCGTCGGCAGCTCACTCTCCTGCCCACCCCTCGGCGGAATGACAGATCTCCTTTTCATCCTTCCTAGTTTACCTCGAACTCAAGTCTCGACTCACTGAGCATCGCTCCCAGCTCAGAATCCTGAGTCCAAATGTCCTGTCTTACCATAAGCCTACCCTCTCTATTACGGAGCGTTTCCTGCCCAGGGGAAGGGGCATACCATGGTTAATTTGTTCAGTAAACCTTTATTGTGTGCAAGGCCATGCAGAAATAAACTTGACCAAGATCTTAATCCTGTCCTCAAAGAGGTCGTAATCTGCAAGAGGATACAGGCTGTATTAAACAAGCAAATGGGAGGAGGGGAGGGAGCACGGGTTGACGGACACTCCCCAAAAATGGATCCCAAAAGGTGAGTTCCAAGGGGCTCTGAAAGATGCATAAGGTTTTGCCAAGAAAAGATAGAGCTACTTCAGGGCGAGGGAATAGCATGATGAAAGACACTGGGACCTGAAAGGCCCTAGCTGCTTTAGGAGCAGTGAGAGTAGCTTGATGTTTTTGAAAGGCAGGTGTGGGGAAGAGCGGTGATGGAGGGAGGCAACAAAGGTAGTTGGAAGCCAATTCTTAAAAAGTTTTCAGTACTGAGCTGGCCATTAACAATTGTAAGCAGGGGAGTAACATTTAAAAATATGCATTTGATTAAGCTGGTCTGTGTAGGATGGACCATGGGGAGGGAATGTAGGCGGGGAGATTAGTAAGAACACTGTGTCAGTGGGTAAGGACAGCAATGCAAGACTGGTCTGGGACAGCGCCAGTGGGGCAGAGGACAAAACAGATACTAGAAATATTCAGGAGGCAAATCAGCAGAGCTGAATGTGAGAAAGAGGATCTGGGAGAAAGCCAAGGCTTCTGGTATGAGAATTGGGTGGATGTTGGGGGGTGTCAATGAGATAGGAACGCAGAAAAGAAACACTGAGGAGAATGAGAGGTTTGTCTAGCTTTTGAGGGGTGTGTGGGAGCCAGCGTATTAAGACTCGCAGAGAAGTGACCCTCTGGATGTGGACTTCAGGCAGAGCTCTAAGCTGCAGAATCAGAGAGGTCATTAGTGGCAGGAGTGGCGGAGGGAGGTTAAAAACACTGGGAACAGGTGCCCCATGCCCAAGAGTGATGCTTGTCCTCAGGCTGGACTGAAGGGCTCCCAGCCAAGGCCCTTAGAAGTTGGGCCTGACACCTTTCTTGCAGAAATAAGACTTAGGATAGAGCACCGTGAAACCTCTAAATTTAGGAGGCAGGTCAAAGTGGGGGCGGGAGCGAAAAGGGCAGAGAAAGTGGGAGAAAAACCAGGAGGAAGTGAGGGGGTTGGTTGCTGAGGCAGGGTCATCTAGCAGGAGGCCTCGACTCCCGACGCGCTCCGACAAAAAGAGCCAGCGGTGGAGGCGTGGTGGGAAAGATGACGTAGGAGTTGGGATTACCTCCCCACCCCCACGGAGGAAGGAGGGGCTACCCCTCTCCCCGCTGCTCCTACCTCCCAGCCCTCTGTCCCGGAAGTGGTCCTTCTCTGGCTCCGGCTGTCGGGAGCCGAATCTTGGAGCTCCCGGAAGTGGCCCCGCGGCGGCGCGCCCGGCCCGGGCAGTTCTTTCTCCTACCGGGCGCATCGTCCGCGCCCGGGTCCGGGCGTAGCCATGACTAGCGAGTTGGACATCTTCGTGGGGAACACGACCCTCATCGACGAAGACGTGTACCGCCTCTGGCTGGATGGTTACTCGGGTCTGTGGGGGGCAGTCTGGGGAATCCGGTCGCGCGGAGCGGTAGTCTAGCATGGGAGAAGGGGTATCCTATAGGGAAGTGGGCAGAGGAGGTAAGAGATGTATAGGGGTGGGGGCTGGGATCCCCGGAGGGCCTTCGGGGTCGGCGGGGCGGGGCCTTATGCTAGAGCCCGTTCCCCAGTGAGCGACGCAGTAGCTCTGAGGGTGCGCTCGGGAATCCTGGAACAGACGGGCGCCACGGCAGCAGTGCTGCAGAGCGACACCATGGACCACTACCGTACTTTCCACATGCTCGAGCGCCTGCTGCACGCACCGCCGAAGCTGCTGCACCAGCTCATCTTCCAGATCCCGCCCTCCCGGCAGGCACTGCTCATCGAGAGGTGAAGACGCCAACCAGATATCTGAACACAAACCCATTTTTCAGGCTGAAACTGAGGCCCAGGGAGGGGCAGGACTTAAACACGTGGTGTGAGAAAATTGAGAGCGGAAAGGGCCAACCCAGGCCCTTCCAGGCCGCCTTTCCCCTCCTTTATGGGAAGTCAGCAGTGTCCTCTACCTCTACACAGATACTATGCCTTTGACGAGGCCTTTGTGAGGGAGGTCCTGGGCAAGAAGCTGTCCAAGGGTACCAAGAAAGACCTGGACGACATCAGCACCAAAACAGGCATAACCCTCAAGAGCTGCCGCAGACAGGTGGGCACTGCCCACTTCCCCACCTCTTGAACAGCATCCCATTGAAGGTGGGACCCTTCAGTCCATCCCTTCAGCCACTGCCGTGGCCTCCAACCCAACTCCTGATTTTGGCAGCAGCTTCATACCTAGTCTCCTCTCCCCTCTTTTTGCATCTGCAAGCCATTCCCTACTCTTTCAGAAGACCCAGTCTAATCATAGCTTTCCCCTGCTCTTGAACTTTCACTGGCTCCCACCCCCTCGTAGCACACTCCTTGGCCTTGACCTTCATACTCTCCTGTAATCTGGCCCCTGCCAATCTCTCTAGACTTAAATTTCCCTGGTCCCTGGCTTTCTTTTGCTCATGCTTTTCCTATCAGGAGGGTACTCTTCTTGGCCATATCTACCCTGTGAAATCCAAGGTAAGGGGTCAGATACCACCTTATCCACAAACCTTTCTGGTGGTGCCAGGGAGAAATAACCCTTCTTTTGGACCTTTAGTGTCTTTTCTCTGTGTCTCCTTTGAGGTCCTTGTGTACAGCTTAGCATTTGTTCATTTATGACTTCCTGGACCTTAGCCAGGTGGGTCAGTTCCAGCACAAACTCATGAGGACCTGGACAGCATGATGCTAGAAGGGGTGAATTCTAAGCTAGGAGTGAGTAAACATTTGTCCAAGGCAAGATGGCAGAAGGTGTTATCAATTACTGAATTGATAACAGGTACTCACAATGAATAATTTGTTGAAGGAACATCTAATGCTAAATCAGCATCTATTGCCTGGATAGGTGGGTCGGTGAGGGATGGGTGTTCCATAAACAGTTTATTGGGTGATCAGTCTCTGACCAGTCCTCCCTCCTCCTGTTACGGCCCTGCAGTTTGACAACTTCAAGCGAGTCTTCAAGGTGGTGGAGGAAATGCGGGGCTCCCTGGTCGATAACATCCAGCAACACTTCCTCCTCTCTGACCGGTTGGCCAGGTGAGGGGCCAGGCAAGGAGCCAGCCATTTTCCGTCCTGCAAACTCCTTTCCTGGGCCCTGAGGCTAGTCCACCCCACCCACTGGCTGTGCTGGGGGATAATTACCCCATTCCTGGTCTGTATCACACTGGCTCGGGTTCAAATCCTGACCCAGCCACTTACCAGCTAGGTTGTTGTGAGGTGCCACATGTATGACACAGTCCCTGGGGCTTAGGAAGTGCTCAGTAAATGGTAAGTGTTAACCCTTGCGGCCTCCTGCTAAAGCCCTGAGGAGAGCTCTGCTGAAACCTCTCTGCACAGGTGAGGAGCCCCAGAGAGGAGGGACTTGAAAGCTGGCATATGGTATGTTAGGGCAGAGAAGCCAGGACGTAGATGCCCACTGATGTTACATGTGGGAGCTGTTGGCTAAGAAGGAATTTCAAGCCCTCACAGGCCCACTCTCCCTTCCTGCAGGGACTATGCAGCCATCGTCTTCTTTGCAAACAACCGCTTTGAGACGGGGAAGAAAAAACTGCAGTATCTGAGCTTTGGTGACTTTGCCTTTTGTGCTGAGCTCATGATCCAGAACTGGACCCTTGGAGCCGTTGGTGAGGCCCCCACTGACCCAGGTGCCCAGACACCTCCTCTCCTCTTAGGGCCTGTTTTTCCAGCAGCAGTTCTTCCTACAGGTCCCCAGTTCCCAGAATCCTTCAGTGCCCCTACCCTAGCCACCTCTGCTTATAATAAAAAAAAATCCAATGTCCCTACACACACCTTGTCTTCAGACAAAGGGCCCATTACTTGTTTGTGTCCTGGAGCAAGTCACTTCACCTCCCTGATACCTCGCTTCCTCTTCTATTTCATGGGGTGCAAGGAGGTGGTGGGTGTGGAAGGCTCAGGATATCACAGGAGTGGTTTTTATCCCCCACCCCAACTCCCTTCCTGGACCTCACTCAGACTCCCAGGTGGATGACATGGACATGGACTTAGACAAGGAGTTTCTCCAGGACTTAAAGGAGCTCAAGGTTCTTGTGGCTGATAAGGACCTTCTGGACCTGCACAAGAGGTGACCCAGGGTCTATGGGGTGGGGCCTGAAGTGAGGGGCCCGTGCGGCCCTAGGCTTGACTCTGTCTCCCTGCAGCCTGGTGTGCACTGCCCTTCGGGGAAAGCTTGGTGTCTTTTCTGAGATGGAAGCCAACTTCAAGGTCTGTGACCCAGTCCAGCCTCTGTCCCCTGGGCATCTTCAGCCTCCAGTACACTGTCCCACTGGGCAACTCTGCTCATGCCCGAGATTGACCGGCAGGTGGCGCTGCGGCTCCCTCTGCCCTCCTGTGAGGGGGGAGCTTCTCCTAAACCTTGGGAAATTACTTGATTGAGGGAGGTGGATGGATTTGGGGAGGGGCCTGTCCGTACTCCAGCCTCTGGGCTCAGCCCCCCGCCTTGGGGCAGAAGGCAGAACTCCCAGGCTCCCTGCCCCACAGAACCTGTCCCGGGGGCTGGTGAATGTGGCCGCCAAGCTGACCCACAATAAAGACGTCAGAGACCTGTTTGTGGACCTGGTGGAGAAAGTAAGTTGTCCTGTCCACCCCCCTCTAATCCCCAGCCTGTCCTGTCCCTGGGCTGTACCAGTGCTGGCTATTCCCTTGGGCCCGCAGTTCGTGGAACCCTGCCGTTCCGACCACTGGCCATTGAATGATGTGCGGCTCTTCCTGAATCAGTATTCGGCATCGGTCCACTCCCTGGATGGCTTCCGGTGAGAGACTCCAGGCCTCCTGCCCTGCCTGGACTTGTCCCAGACAGCCTCCTGCCAGGGCCTTGCCCTCCTGCAGACTCTGGGGTCCCTGTTCCGCCACCCTGGGGGTTAAAGTCTCTGTGGACCAGACTCCTGGCTCCACCTATTAGAAGCTGTGGCCTGACCTTGTGCAAGTTCCTTAACCTTCATGCCTCAGTTTCCCCACATGTAAACCAGTGATAACAATGCTAAGGATCATAAGAATACTGTGAGGACTAAAGGGGTGAAGGCAAACGGAGCACTTAGAGCAGCGTCTCAGACGCAGTGGGGATGTGGTAAAGGTCAGCATTACTGTCACTGTTCCCATTTCAGGCATCAGGCCCTATGGGACCGCTACATGGGCACCCTCCATGGCTGCCTCCTGCGCCTCTATCATGAGTGAGGCCCCCTTCCACTGCTGCCTGCACTGACAATAAAGTTGCCATGACTTTGGAGGAGCCTGTGCGTGGTACACATCGGGTCTGTGTGTGGGGGTGGGGGGGGATGTGCACAGGTGTGCACATGGATATCTCTAAGTGTCTGTGTCTAAGGATGTAAGTAGCTGTATGTTGGCCCCGCAGGGATTAGAACATGTCAAGGAGTGGTGTCTGTGCTCTCCCCAGCCATTTCTCCACCCCAGCTGGTTCACTTGGAAGGCAGGGGGCTTGTCTTGGTTTATTCAAGCTGTAGCAAGAAGACTGGCAAGACAGGCAAAAGGCTTGGGGTGGGGCCAGTGAGGGGGCGGCAGGAATAGCAGGAGAGAGTGGAGGGGCGCCCAGGTGGGCTCAGCGAGGGCAGGAAACTCGGTGCTTCTTAACTGGTTGGTCCACTCGGGCAGTGAGTGGGTACTTGGTGATGCCACATGTATTACTCCCTCGGTGCAGCCGGAAGTAGCCCTAGGAAGTTAAAGGACATCAGGACCAGGAGAGGGGAGAGGCCTGGCCTGCTGAGTTCCCCCCATAGAGCACACTCACCTTCTCACCCCAGCTGGCTCCCCATGAGTTCTTCAGGATCCAGTATGGGGTAGAGTGTTGAGGATTAGCCTGGGATGAGACTGCTTCTGCCTGCTTCCTCTCCACCGACTTGCTTGTCCCAAAACCCACCAGCAAGACAGAATGATCCACGAGCCGGGGGTCACAGGTGGTAGGTGTGGCCTTGATCACACCCTTCTGGTATTGCTGCAGGGATGAGGGCAGAGGTGCTGAGTCTGGGGCCACATTCCCTATGTGCCCCTCCCACCATTCCCTCCCTTGTCCCACCTGCAGTAGCTTCATGTTGATAGTCACGGTGATGGGGCCCTGAGTAGCCAGGTACCAGGCGATTTCTGGGGGTGAAAGGTGCCATCAGACCCTGCCTGCCTTGCCCCCCGTTCTCAGCTCATGGGTGTCACTTTGTCTCTCTTTCCCACCCCCTGCTCCAGCCCCCACCTCCCCACCCCAACTCCATCTCCATCTCTCTCTGTAGCCCAGCCTGTCTGCTTCTGCCCTGCTCTGTCTGTCCTTGTCATTCTCCCCCATGCCTGCCCTTGTCTCCACCCTGCTCGCACTCTGCTCGTTGTCCAGCAGCATGATGAAATCCTGGATCCAGGCCACCTTCTTGTGCTTTTTGGCCAGGCACCTGTGGGTTTTGACATCCCCCTGAAATGGGTAGTCCTTCTCGCTGGCTAGGCCACCTGGAGATAAGAAAAGCAAGGCCAGGGAGGTGACTCAGCTCTGAATATCCCTCTACTCCATAGCTGCCCAGAGCGGCAGGACACTCACTGTTGTTGAGGACAGTTATGAACGCATCCCAGACGAAGCCACCCGTGCAGCCATTCCCACAGCGGCCACAGTCGAGCAGTTCTGGTGCAAGAAGGGACAGTGTGGGTGCCAGGCCCCAGGCCCCCATCCCTCCCCAGGCCCCTCATACATATACCCTCACCCAGCCATACCCTGCACAGAGACTTCCACGGACTGATGGTGTCTGATGCCCCATAGGGCCTCAATGTTGCCCGCTGCCGCCATGGCCCAGCAGCAGTTGCAGTTTTTCTAGGGGAGAAATGGTGGGGGAGGGTCAGGGTAAGGGAATTGGGCCTTGCCCCATCTCCGCTCCCCCCCATCACTGGGGCTGGACTGGGCCAGCCTTGGTGGGGGCAGATACCTGGTTCTTGATGGATGAGATGATACCAGCTGCCTTCCTCCAGTCACAGGTGGGGGGCAGGGGCTCCCCCCACTCTTCATATCCTACCTGTCTGCTCACATTAGGGGGCCCTCCAGCTGCCCTCTGATGCCCATAGAGCTGACCAAACTCCTTGTCTGGGAGACAGAGCCATCAAGGTCACAATTTTGACCCCTTTTCCCCCATAGTCTACTTCTCCCACTCCATTCATCCACATCCTTGGTCTTTAAAGTCCCCATCATACCCTACAAGTCAGAAAGGCAAGGATACTGAGGCTAGAGAGAGGCCAGGTTCCTTACTGGGGTGTATGCCTCTGCACCTGCTGCCTCACCACTAAGCTGGGCTGGGACACAGGCCTGTCTGTGCTCTATTTGGGGAAGCACCCAGGCCTCTGGTCCTCAGGCTCCCTCTCTGGGAAACAAAAGCTGAAGGTATACTGTGTCCATCTGCCTCCCCACTCACCACCTAGGGTCCAGGAAGTGTTCAGTACCTGTGAGGTCACTGAATGGAGTTACCCCAAACTCGGCTGTGCCCAAGTCCTCCTTCTGTAGCCACTGCGCCTGGGCCAGGTTGTGGGCAAAGATGTCCAGGCGGCGAGCATGCTCTGGACCAAAAGGGGGTTGGTTGTCCTAGGCTGGCTCCAAGTCCCCAGGGGCAGGAAGTGGCCACTGGCTGGGCATCCTCCTACCCACACTCAGATGAGCACTGACACCTTTCCTGTAGCCCCTACAGGCTCCGCTGCAGACACCAGGGCTGAGGATGTGGCTCCCCAGCCCACCTAGGGTAAGATTTTCCCTGAAAGGCAGCAAGGGGGGCCATCTCGGCTCACCCACAATAAGCCAAGTAAAGGATCTGAAGGTAAAATGACTCAGAGGGGAAAGGTGGGGGTGGTCAGACCAGCTTCCTGCTGGGTCACCTCCTCCACCTTCACTTCACACCTCTGACTTCGGGCCTCAGGCTGGAGCATGGTGGGGGTGGGGGAGGATGGGGTACAGGTCCTTGACACAGCCTGGACTGGAAGGTACCCACAGACATCCCCCTATGGAAGATGAGACCCAGAGCAAGGGCAGGAGCAGGGCTGGCAACTCATGGGGGTGGAGAGTCCCCAGCTTAAGATCAAAATGGGTCATTGGGTCTTTGTGAATTAATTTATGACTCGTGGTCTGCCCACTGTTTGTAGTCACAGGAAAATGGTTATGGAGACCAAGGATTCCTCTAGGACTAGGGCAGACCTCCAGCAGCTATTGCCTGCCCTCTAGTTTCTTAGCAAAGAATGATCCTGCCCCCATTTGTGCATCCAGCAAACCAGGGAGCACACCCCTGGGATCTCCACCATCCTGCTGGGTGGCTTTGACCAAACCCATTCCCCACCCTGAGCCTCAATTTCTTCATCTATTAAATGGGAGAAGGGGGTTTGGACTGGAGATGTGTGTGACCCATAATACCTGCTGTATTCGAGTAACTCCGGTTGTACTGGATCTGGAACAAGCTGAAGACCTCTTTCAGTTCCAGTGGCTGGGGACCTGGGTCCTTGCAGGGAACCAAGGGTAGGGGGAGCAGGTCAGGACCACCGCTGGGACCACACCTCGGCTCCCAAATATACAAGGACTGGACTAAGTACAGCAGGGTAGTCTCCCCTGTATCCCTGTGAGCTTGGGCGTGTCAGTCACCTGTCTGGCCTCAGTTGTTCCCTCTGAGAAATGGGATCAAGGCAGTTAAGGAGTGAGCCCCAGGGTTGATGCCTTTACAGAGGAAAGGATATGGGGAGTGGGTTGGGGGCACTTACCTGATCCCTGAGGGAGCCCTTGATGCCTTGAACCAGGCCTGCCACCAACAGGACCAGGAGGCACGAAAGGTAGATAGTTAGTGCCATTGTGCTGCAGACCAGAGTGCTGGGGGCAGGAAGCTGTGCAGACCAAGTTAGAGGAGCTGAGAGGGCGGAGCTGGAGAAACCACAAAGTGGAAACCAGGCTGGAACGGGGAGGCTCAGACCCCTAGAACACAAGAGATGCCTCAGACCTTCAGGGTTTTGTCTCTACGCAGCCCCCTGCTTGCCGGTTCCCCACCCCACCCACCACCTTTTTCTTTATTCAACAGAGACTGACCACCTTGTTCCAGTCAATTCTAGGGATACAGAGATGAATCTGCCCTTAAGGAGACAGGAGGAGACAGATACTAAGGGGGTAGTGACAATATATGGTCATTGGTGCCATGATGGGAAGTTGGGGGCAGGAGCCATAGACCCCTGATGACTGGGCAGGAATGGAGGGTAGCCAGTGTCCCTTGGGCATGCACTCTTGCTCAACCTACAAAGCTCAGTCAGCCCAAGGGTCACCTCCAAGAACCTTTCCCTGCTCCCCATCGTCTGGTGTAACCTGAAGCCCCTTGAGACCTGGCTATGCTTGTGCGCACTTGGCATCTGTCTGCCAATCACACCAGATGTCCACTGTGCCTGTGTCTTCAGCACCCAGGACAGGGCTGGGCACAGAGCAGGCTCAGTCATTTTTTCATTCATTAGAAATCTCTCAAAGCTGAGGCCCCACTTAGCTGCAGCTCCCTGCCCCTGCAAACAGTAAGCCAAGGGACTCCTCTATTTGGAAAAAGAGCAGTGATCTCTTTAGTAAAATGCAGTAGATGGGCTATCTGCAGAGAGGTGCCCGGCTCCTTGGGTCTAGATCCCAGTCATGTGCCCCGAGTGGATCTTGGGCTGTGTGTGACCTATGATTAAGGTCAGCCCTCACAGCCTAAAGTCTCAATGGGCACCAAAGGGAGTGTCATAAAACTGGTGTTTCAGCGTGGTAGTGGGGGGTTATGGAAACAGGGGAAGAAGGCTGGGGACATGGGGGTGGGTGGCCTTATAGTTTGATCCTCTCCTCTCCCTTGAATGTGAGCTCCACGAGGCCAGGAGATTTGGGGGTTTTTATGCTCTGTCCCTGGTGCCTAGTACAGAGCGAGTCAACAGTGGCCACTCAGTAAACGTTCGTTGAAGAATAAATTAACTTCTCCACTCACTCGCTCCTTTGTTCACTCTTATTCATCCTGAAGGTCCTGGCTGGCACCCACTGAGGACTGGGCATGGGCCCAAGGGCCCAGGGGATTCACCATCTGGGAGGAAGGAGCTCTTGACTTGGTATGAGAGAAGCACCAACCAAGATAAGGCCTTGTGACCCAGCGCAGAAGGGATGAGGGCAGGGAAAGTCATCAGGTCCATCCCAGAGTTCAGGAGAGGTGTTTTGAGGGAGCAACTCCAAGTGGCCTAATAGTGCAAAGATGGTGTTTTAGGTCCCAGCTTGAGCCACCAACTGTACACCTTATCATTCCCCTCTGGGCCTCAGATCTTTAGCTCTAGATCAAGTGGCAGTGACAGTTCTTTTGAGTGACATGATTTTGTGGAGCACCTACAATCCTGGTTGGCACAGAGTTAGGTGTCAATTGTTGGGTTCTTAATGCTCTACTGTGGGGCAAATAGTCCAGACAATCTTACCCTCTTTCAACTGTGAAACAAGGTGACAACCGTCCCCCCTTCCCTGGCTAGGGCAGGAGGGTTGTGTGAGGTGCATGCTGCTGCTTGGAATGGTTAGATCTTGATAATCAAGAGCTATAATTTTTATTACTGTTTAAAATAACAGCTTTATTGAGATGTAATTCACATACCCTTTTAGAGTGTACAGTTCAGTGGTTTTTAGTGTATTTGCATAACTGTGTAACCATGGCCACCAGAACATTTTCATCTCCCCCAAAGAAACCCCATACCCATTAGCAGTCACTCCCCACTCCCCCTTTTCCTGGCAAACCCTACCTAATTTCTCTCTCAGATTTGCCTATTCTGGATGTGTCATATAAATGGAGTATGTGGCCCTCAGTGTCTGCCTTCTTCCACCTAGTATATTATTTTCAAGATACATCCATTTTGTAGCACCTCTCAGTACTTCATTCCTTATCATGGCTGGATAATATTTCATCATATTACCACATTTTGTTTATCCATTCATCAATTGATGGGCATTAGATTGGTCCTACATTTGGTTCTTTGGAATAGTGGTGCTGTGAACACTGTGTACAGGTTTTTTGTGTGGACGTGTTTTCAATTCCCCTGGGTATATATCTAAGCATGAAATGGCTAGGTCTTGCGGTACAATTTGAGGGCCTGACAGACTTTTCCAAAAAGCAGCTGTACCATCTTACATTGCTATCTGTAGTGTATAAGGGTTCCAATTTTCTCCATGTCCTTCCCAGCACTTGTTACTGTCTTTTTGGTTTTAATCTATTATTTTTAGCCTCTTCGTCCCTGTGGTTAGAAAAGATTTGGGGATAGGGGAGGCGCTTTCCAGTTCACCCTGAACCCCGAGGGCCCATCTCGGGACCCCACCGTTCTCCTCTCGACACATCCCCTCCCCGGCAGGACTGCGTTGGGTCGATCGTGACGATAAACCGGTGGAAAAGGGAAGGGAGAGCTCTATAGTTCCCGCACGCCATCTGCCCCTCGCCGGGGAATCCCTGGACACACGGCCCTTTCCCATATGGCCCCGCCCTGAGACGTGGGCAGGGCGAGCCCCGCCCCTTCCTGGGAGCCAGCTCCGCCCAAACTCCTCCCCTAAAGGCGCGCCGTCGGCTTGGGGGAGGCGGCAGAAATCCCAGAGCTGGGGAGTTACGGGTGGGAGGAGGGCAGGGAAGACGCTGGCACCGGACCCTGGTGTCCTGCACTCCCGAATTCAGCCCTGCCCACCTTCTCAGGGGCTCCCATTCATTCTGGGCCAAAAGGGAACTGTCACCCTCGCCCCCAAACTGTTGTAGCCTCGTGGGCGCCGGGGGTGTCAGTACTGAAGTGAAGGGACACTTGGCTAAAGACAGCTATGAGAATGGACGGGAGAAGGGAGATGGACAGTTCTGGGCCTAGGAGCGCCTCGTCTTCAGGCGAGGGTCTGGGGACCCTGGATGAAGTTCTGCTATTTCCAGACTGACTGTCCGGGTGCACGGAATTAAATTCTGGAAGGCAGAGTCAGGATCTGGAAGCCGGAGGATTAGGTCGAGTCCAGGTGCCTAGAACATTCTGGGAGGAACAGAGAATGTGAGGGCCTCGGCATTAAGATATGAGTGCACAGGATGGATTTCTGGGGGCGCAGATTAGGTAGGGTCTAGATGACATTCCGGGGTGTGCAAAGTGAGGGCCTGGGGGGCTTCCGGGTGAACCTGGGGGTTCTGGTATCAGGTCCAGTGTCCCCAGGATCCAGCGCTAGGGGACCCTGGCCCGGCGCCGGGAGGCGGCTCCGGGAGGCGCCGCGGGGGACCGGGTGGGGGCCTGCGGCCGGCCGGGGGCGGAGAAGTGGGGGGTCGGGGTCCCTCCCCCTGGCGCAGGCTCAAGAATCCGCCGGGGGGCGGAGGCGCCGGGGTGGGCCGCACCGCGGCGGGCGGGCGGGCGGGGGGCGCTTCCTGGGGCCGTGCGTCCAGGGAGCTGCGCGGTCCGCCCGTCCTTCTGCCCTGCAGGCACTGCCTGAGCCAGCCGAGCCGCCGGAGCCGCGGGCCGCCGGGGCGTCGCGGGCCCAAGTGAGTGGCCGTCCTTGGGGGGAGGGCGCCAGCAGGAGTCTCGGCCGAGTCGGCGTCAGCGGGGAGCCTAGAGGCCCGCGTCCTCTGCCTGAGCCACTGGGGGACCGGGCGGGAGCGGGGCGGCCCCGGGCGGTGGGCCCTGAACCCCGGCCTGTGTGAGCAGTCGGCCCTCGGCCTGGGAGGCTCCGGAGCCTCAAGCACGGTCCTGAGCGGGAGGCGGCTGGGGCCAGGGCTAAGTTCTGGTATAGGGAATTGGGGATGCCTTGGCAGAGGCGCCCTGACACCCACCCACCACCTCCCAGCCCCAGGATGCTCCCCTTCGCCTCCTGCCTCCCCGGGTCTCTACTGCTCTGGGCGCTGCTGCTGTTGCTCTTGGGGGCAGCGTCTCCCCAGGATTCGGAGGAGCCTGACAGCTACACGGTGGGGACAGTGGGGCTGCTGGGCTGGACTGGGCAGGGACACAGAGACCAGGATCCTGGGGTGGCTGCTGCTGGGGAAGATTCCCCCTCCCCTGGTTGGTGGACCAGATGGGGCCAGTTGGATCAGTCCGGGAGGGTGACCAGCCTTGGCCCTGGTTTTGGCCTGGTCAGTTGGAGGGGACTGGGGGTGACCATTGGTCACCTCTGGCCCCCTTGTAGGAATGTACAGATGGCTATGAGTGGGACCCTGACAGCCAGCACTGCCGGGGTGAGTGTACTTGAGGAACTGACCCACATCCTGAAACTGGGAGGGAGATTGGAACCCGAGCTCCAAGAGCTGCAGCAGACACAGTGGCCTGTCCTCTACCTGGCTGGGCTTGGCCAAAGCCAGCTCTGGTTCTCTGGGGACCAGCTCAGCTAGGAATGGAGAAGCCATCCAGGCCCCTCCCTCTCAGGGAAACCCCAGGATGCCCTGCCCCCACCCCTCAGTAGGCAAGAGAGCAACAGGGCATTGCCCAGAGGAGCTGGGTCCTGGACACCTCTTCTAACCACTCCCCTATCCAGCTTTGTCCCATCATGTCAGGGGAGGGCAGTGTCTGTGGGGGTAGGTAAGGAGGTCTGTACATCACTCTTGAGTTGAGCCAGGGCTAGGGCTCTGGGAAGGACAGAGACCCTCTTGGGGCCAAGAGAATGGAGATGACTGTGAAAACAGCTATCCCACCATCAGCCCTGGCAGGCCCTGGGGGGTTGGGGGTTCCTGGGCAGGCACCCTTAGCTTGTTGAATAGAGAGGCCCTGCCCATGCTCCCATAGTTGTGTAGCTTAGACAGGCCAAACTGGGCTCCTGCCTCCCATACCCTCCATGGCAGCCCAGGAGACTGGTTGTGCCCAGCAGGCCCCTCTCTGCAGATGTCAACGAGTGCCTGACCATCCCCGAGGCCTGCAAGGGGGAAATGAAATGCATCAACCACTATGGGGGCTATTTATGCCTACCCCGCTCCGCGGCCGTCATCAACGACTTGCATGGCGAGGGACCACCACCACCAGTGCCCCCTGCTCAACACCCCAACCCCTGCCCACCAGGCTATGAGCCTGATGAGCAAGAAAGCTGTGTGGGTGAGTGAGGGTCACCCTGGCATCAAGCTTCCAGTCCTCCTGCCAAGCATCTATCACTACATATTAGAAATTCAGACCTCATGGTTCTCCCTTGCTCAAAATCCTCCCCAGGGATGACATCTAGACACTCACCCGGATCCTCACTTTGTGTAAGGCTTGTCACTAATGACCCCAACTCCTGTCCCACTGCCCCAGCTAGTCTCTGGGACCCTCACCTAGGTTGCTGCAGACACACTGCAAGAGGCCTGCCTCTCAGCCTCTGCTCCCTGCCCTCTTCCTGGTCTGTACCCCATCCCTGGACTTCACGGGCCTTGAAGTCCTGGAATCAGTACACCTGGCTGTAAAGGCAGGGCCTTATTTCCTGTGCTTCCCTGAGGGGGTGTCTAACAGGTTAGGGTGCCTTTCCCTTTAGTGCTCAGGCTGATGGACTGTAATTTATGCTGTTGAGAGGGTCTAATCCATGTGTTCCTGCTTTGGGGGTGCCACATACCAATCACCCACATGCCCATCTGAGTGGTACCTGACCTGTGTCCTCCCACAGTGAGTTGTCTGTCATGATGTGTGGTACACAGGCCCCCAGGCAGGGACTAAATGATGTCTCCTGCAGACGTGGATGAGTGTGCCCAGGCCCTGCATGACTGCCGCCCCAGCCAGCAGTGTCATAACCTACCGGGCTCCTACCAGTGCACCTGCCCTGATGGTTACCGAAAGATTGGACCCGAATGTGTGGGTGAGTCGAAGGAGCAGCCTATCTAGGCCCTGCTGTGTGCTGCTGGCTTTCACCCTAGCACCGGACCCCCATTCCAACCCACCCCGAGGCTTCACCCAAGTCCACTGCCACTTCTGCCTTCCTGTCACCAGATGCAGGATGTGTGGGTGTATGTGTGAGTCCTGGCTGACCAGGCCCAGCCCCAGGCCCCAGACACAGACTAGACTATGGGTGGTGAGGCTGCCCCACCTGATTCTGCCTTCTGCCCTCCCTCCCCCGCCTCCACCCCAGATATAGATGAATGCCGCTACCGCTACTGCCAGCACCGCTGCGTGAACCTGCCTGGCTCCTTCCGCTGCCAGTGTGAGCCTGGCTTCCAGCTGGGGCCCAACAACCGCTCCTGTGTGGGTGAGGCTGGGCCGGGCAAGGCTCCTGGGTCATGCGCCGGGGGATGGGATGGAGGAGCTCTCGTTTCTGACCAGCCCAGGTGATGTGGGGGCTCTGGGCTGCTTGCCTTTCATCCCTCCCACTTTTCTGGGCACCCCCAGATGTGAATGAATGTGACATGGGGGCTCCATGCGAGCAGCGTTGCTTCAACTCCTATGGGACCTTCCTGTGTCGCTGCCACCAGGGCTACGAGCTGCACCGGGATGGTTTCTCCTGCAGTGGTGAGAGCTCCACCCCTGCCACGTGTTCCTCCATTGGCCCCCCCAGTCCATGTCATGCTGTGCCTCCTGCCCCACAGTCCTCCATATGATGATTCCATGTCCATCCTTTCTGCCCTCGTGTACCTCCTGTGTATCCCACCCCCAGGCAGTTGCAGGGCACCTGCATAGAACTCCCAACCTGGTGGGGAAGGCACAGAGGGGAGCAGATAGGTTCCAGCTGAAGTTCAGTGGGGACATAGAGCAAGGATATGGGGTCCCCCCTCCTTGGGAGTCAGGCTGACCTGAATTTGAATCTTGGACTAGGGCAAGGAACTATTCCCTGAGCCGTTTCTTCTGTAAAACGGCTGTCTTGAGGAGTAAGTGGGAAAATAACAAGACAGGCTTCAAGTCCCCAGCAGTAACACTACCACGTTTGGAGAGCCTGTCCTGTGTGGTGTACTTCCCTTATGTGCTTGGCCTCGTTTAATCCTGCCAACCATCCTGAGGTATGATTTTTTTTCCTTCCTCTGCAAAATGAGGACATTAATATCTTCCTCAAAGTGTCTTAGAATTACAAAAAAATAGTGAGCATAAAGTCCTTCAGTGAAGAAAGGATGACTTGCTCAAGGTCACAGCTAGGATGAGATGGGGCCAGGGCTGTCTCAGACTTCCCACTCCGTATCACCTGCATGTTATGCTTTGCTGCCAACTAAGGCCCCATTGATACCTGCTGGTTCAGTGTTCGGCTGCCTGCAGGAACCAGAGTAGGAAATCTGGCTCCTGCCTGTGGAGCTGGCAGGAGGTGACTGCGTGCCTGGGCTGATTGTGGATTGCAGGAATTGGGCAGGTTACTGAAAACCACAGCACCCTGGGCCCTCAAGCCTCACCTAGTCTAAACCACTCCTTTTATGGACAGGGAAATTGAGGTTCCCCAAACTCAGTAGGATTTAATCCCCAGCCTCTAGAACCCCAGTGCTTTCTTTAGTACCATCATACAGTCCTGGGGCAGAGAGAAAGGTCTGTGAGCTGGACAGTCGGGGCATGCCTTTCTTAGAACCTTCTGTCCCCTGAGCTTTGCAAGGCTTTTCCCATTATCTCCGCCCACCTGTCTTCCCACACTGAATAACATGGGCCTGGGCTCTCATTTGTGGGACTCAATTGAGGGGACTGCCCTTGGCTCAGCGTTCTTCCCCCTACTCTCCCTTAGATATCGATGAGTGCAGCTACTCCAGTTACCTCTGCCAGTACCGCTGTGTTAATGAGCCAGGCCGCTTCTCCTGCCACTGCCCGCAGGGCTACCAGCTGCTGGCCACGCGCCTCTGCCAAGGTACAAGTTGCCTGGGTGGAGCAGGCAGGGTAGTGTCAGGGGCTGATGGCCTGACATCCTGGTTCCTACCTCTCCCCTGACACAGACATTGATGAGTGCGAGTCGGGGGTGCACCAGTGCCCTGAGGCCCAAACCTGTGTCAACTTCCACGGAGGCTACCGCTGTGTTGACACCAACCGCTGTGTGGAGCCCTACGTCCAGGTGTCTGACAAGTGAGTCAACTCAACCCCCCCAGATCCCCTCAAAAACTGCAACTCCCCTCAGAAGGCTCTGCAGCTGACTGGTGTTTGTTCAGGTTGGCGAGTATCCCAGCTGATGGGAATTGTCTTTCCTGACTAAACCATACAAGCTATTATGGCAATAGGGGGAAGATCTCTTTGGGCTCTCTAATTATGGGGGTGGGCCAAATTTGGGGGGGATGAGCTAGGACCTCACTCATGTCCCCATCTCGGGGTCACTAGTCGCTGCCTCTGTCTGGCCTCCAACCCTCTGTGCCGGGAGCAGCCTTCATCCATCGTGCATCGCTACATGAGCATCACCTCCGAGCGGAGCGTGCCTGCCGACGTGTTCCAGATCCAAGCGACCTCCGTCTACCCTGGGGCTTACAACGCCTTTCAGATCCGTGCTGGAAACTCGCAGGGGGACTTCTACATTAGGGTAAGACTTTCTCCTAACCCGACCCCTCAACTGACATGTATAATCCAAAATTGAATTCCAGGAAGCCTTAAGTGGGAGACTCAGCTATGCCATCATGCCCCGCATCTTCTCAGTGCTCCGCCCCCGAGAGGCGGACTTTTTGTGGAAAGGTAGGGGTATTCTAAATCCCCTTGGTACAAACTACAGATTGTGAAATGCAATTCTAATGAGGTATTTGGACACTGGAGTTTGAGTGTCCATGCCGGTTTCCACATATGGCCTCAATTTCTTCACCCTCAGAACAAGGGACTGGCATGAGAGGCCTTCCAAGGTAACAGACACAGCAGGGTTGGGGTAGACCAAGCAAGTGGAGCTGGGCCTCGGAGAGGCAGCAGGATTGATTCAGGAGCCTGGGGCCTGAGAATCCAGCGCTCTGCTGGTGGAGCTGTTAGGAGGAAGGGATCCAGGTGTGACTCAGAATCAGGACTGTAGGTGTGTGTCTGGTAGCAGTGCTCACTTTTGCTGTCTGAAATTGGATACTTTGAAGAGGAGGCTGCCTGTTCCAGGTCACCAAAGGCCCCACCACTCCCAAGCATCTCACTCCTGGCCTTGAATCATCAGTTGACACTGGTTAGACAAAGGAACTAGCTGGAAAGGGTGGGAAGCACACCAGTGGGAGATTTTTAAGGGCAGGAGCCTGGGTACAGGAGACGAGATGTCTAGGGTGTCAGAGCTAGGTGAGAGCCTTGGGTCACAACCTGGCCAGAGTTGTCTCTCTCCATCTCACAGCTAACTGGTTGTGGGTACAAGACACAGGGCTCAGGCAGGGTCCTTATGGATAGGTTGATGCAATCTGTGTGTCCCCCTACCCACTGTGCCCTGCAGCAAATCAACAACGTCAGCGCCATGCTGGTCCTCGCCCGGCCGGTGACTGGCCCCCGGGAGTACGTGTTGGACCTCGAGATGGTCACCATGAACTCCCTCATGAGCTACCGGGCCAGCTCTGTACTGAGACTCACCGTCTTCGTGGGGGCCTACACCTTCTGAGGAGTGGGTGAGGGAGCCCTCAGGGAGGGGGAAGTTCCCTGTAGCTGAGGAGCCTGGGGCTCAGGGATGACTGTGTTCTGCTAAAAGAGAAGATGCTGTTGTGAAAGGTAGAAAGAGAAAGGCAATAAAGGGAGAAAGAAGGAGTCCTGGTGGCTGTGGCGGGTGGGTAACACTGTAGTGAGCCCCAGACTGGGGAAGGGCCAGGCCTGTGAAAGGTGGGCTAAGTCCACTCAAAGTGGGGGTGGGGGGCTCTGCTTAGGCTGAGGAGGCCCCACTGATACAAGCTGGCAGCTGCGTCCCCAAGGCTGGGGCTTGGGCATCAGAATCACCCTGAGAAGAGAAGAGGTACTGAGGCTGCAGACTTCAGGCCGCGGCCCAGAAATCTGGGCTTGACGAGTTGGCAGGACGCTTGAGAAACCCGGCTCTAAATAGTGCCCAGAGGCGCTGTGTTGCATTCCTAGCTTCACCTCAAACGTTCAGTTTGGACAAACCCAAGTAGCTCCCTGGCCTGTTTTCCAATCCATAAAATGAGAGGCAATCGGACCATTAGTGTTTTCCAAGCTACAGAGCCTCTTATCAAAGGCCAATATTTGTCATCAGGGAACTCTGATGACATAGACTAGATTCAAAGTCGCAATGCCTCACTGACTCTGTCGCCCTGGCAGTCTCAGTGCTCCACCAGGGGCTCCCAAGGTCCTGAAGAGCTCGGTTTAAAACCGCTGGACCCAACTGTCCCCAAGTTCCTGCCTGGACATCTTACAAGGCCTCTGGGACCTGGCATCTTTTCCACAACACATACAGTTGCAAACACTTAGGTTTTTATTATAGCCCAAGAGATTCAGATTAAAAGGCTGGCTAGCCTGGGAAGGTGAGGCTGGGGTCTGTCTCATGGCATAGGTCAGGTCAGGGGGTCGGAGCTGCAGTAGAGCTGGGACAAGGTCCTGCTCAGAGCAGGCCCCAGATTCCTGCATGAAGAGAGAGGCAGGTGAGGGTCAGGCCCTGGGCCACGGCGGCCTTAGCCCCACCCTCCACATTCAGTCCCTTGCCTTCACCTCTGTAGCTGCCCACACTTGATGGTGCTCAGCATCATCTCCTGCTCCTTGGGGGTGGCACAGGAATCATAGGCGGCCAGTAGGCTGGGGATGGGATGGGATGGGATGGGGTGTTTGAGTTTCTAAGGCTTGACAGTGGCAGACTGCTGGCCCATTCTGAGTTGCTTTGGGCCAGTGTCATGGAAGACAGGCAGGGAGGGGTCAGCATGGGTTGGAGGAGTCAAGACCACTGCTGCGCTTCCTAAGTCTGGCACTGAAGGGCTCCATCCCACTCGCCCTCCCTTCATGCTTCTGCAAGTGGTCCCCAGTTATGGCCATTTATGACCCAGTGTTCATGGCCCAACCCCTTCCTCTAGGAAGCTGCCACTGCTGCACCAGTTGGAGTGTCTTCCTCCCTCCTGTAGGCTCCCTAATGCTTGAAATACTGTCTGGTCCTGGCTGGCTCCATCTTCCTCGCCACCTGACCTCCATGAACTCCCCGGAGTTCATCTGGGTCTGGCCAGCCCTCTCCACAAAACATGGGTTGAGCTGAATTCTGTGCAGGCAGGGCAGGAGCAGAAGACCTTTAAGGGGCCCAGTGAGGGCCTACCTGGCAGGGGTGCTGAACCGATCCACCAGGGCTGCTGCTTTCTCCCCACTCACTCCATGCACCTGCATCAGCTGCCTGGCAAACACCTCCTGCACTGACTGGGCCTAGGGTTGGGGAGACTCAATCAGGAGGGAACTCAATGGGGCTGAAACTTGTAAGAAGGGGCTGGGCAGGGGCAGTACCTTGTTCTTGATGGCTCCTGCGTTGAAGTCATCAAAGGTGAGGAGTGAACAGACAGGATCTGGTGATTCAGCATCCCCTGGGGTTCCCCAGGGGCGACTGCGGAGGGCATAGCCCTGAGGGAAAAGGGGACTGAAGCCAGGCCAGAGCTGTAGGATACAGCCCCAGGCAGTGCTCACCCAAACCCAGGCCTCAGTGGGCCAGCCTGAGAAATAAGGCTCTCACTCACCTTGCTTTCCTTGGGGAGCACAGGGCCCCAGTAAGGGGCCAATACCAGACCAATCACTTGCTCACCTGATAGAATCTCTGCAGACCCCGCGTCAGGAGGGCCAGATAGGCAGCTGACTCCTTAATGTCTGCTGTGTGCTTCACAAAGAATCCATCGATGACCTGGGAAGAAGATCAAGAGAGGAAGAGTGTCTCTTGGCTGGAGCCATGGACCACAAGGTCCCTGCCAGCCTGGTCCTTCCCTCCCAGCTCACTTGAGTATTGGTGATAGCCTGTAGCAGTGTGCTCTCAGGAAGGCTGAGTTTGTGCACTGAGCCATGTTCCTCCACCAGGTATACTCGGTGCCCTAGGCCACAGCGCTTTAGCCGGAACTGGGGAGGCAGACAGAGGGGCAGGAGGATCAGGCCTGGATGCCCATGGTCCCATATGTCCCACTTAAAATAATGGGACCATGGTCCCACCAATTAACCTCCTCATCCTCCCTACCCTCTTTACCTGTCTTGGAGTGGCCTCCATACCTTTGCTCGTGCTGTTACTCTTACATGGAAAGCCATTCCACCATCTCTGAATGATGCCCAGTTTTCAAGCCTCCCTTGACCTATATGTGGCCTCTGACTTACAGGGTCAGCCCAGCAGGCAGCACTGAGCTACAGCTGCTGGAGGTTTGGACTTTGATTATCCTAGACTGTAGGGGCTAGACACCCAAGGGGTCTTAAACATGTTCCTCAGCACAGCCGGAATACCCTGCCCACCTACAGTGCACCTGGAGGGACCTGAGGGGTCTGATCTCAGGGCTACCCTGGAGCAGCTCTAACGGAGATGTGGCTGGAGTTGTGGGAGTTCTGCATCAAGGCCACCCAGAAGGGCCACGTATTCCTCTGGGCTGAGGAGGAGGCCCTCAGAGCAGACAGGGAGCAGGGAACATGGTGAGTCCAATAAAGGAACCTTCTGCTCCCGGAAGCGGCCATCAATGATGCTGCTGCACAGGTCATCCAGTCGCTTGCGCTCCACAATGTGGTCCAGGACTAGCTCCCCAGGTCTCGCTGCCAAGAATGGTTCTGTTGGCTCATGTCTGTGCCCCCCCCCACCAGGCCCTGCCTCTGACACCCGACTATCCTTACCCCTTACCTGGATTTCTAGGCCGGGTTTCCTGCGCCACCCACACAAAGTCCCCAACATGCAGCTTACGCACCATGTGGGTCACATGCAGCCGCTGCAGCTGGCGGAGCAGCTCTGACCTGTGTCCTGCCCTGGAGTTGCAAGGTGGGAGGCCTGTCAGGGCAGGCCAGTGCCACCCCTCAACATCCCCTCCTTCACAACCCCCCACCTCACTCACCCCTTGGTCTCGCCAACGTCCACACACAACAGCACCCTGTACTCTCCAGGCCCCAGCTCCAGTGGAGGCTGCTGAATACTCCCTTTACTGGCGCCCCTAAGTGGGGGTGTAGGGCTGAGTGGGTTGGTGTGTGTGAGGCCAGAACCCCAGTGCCAGGCAGCTCCCTCCCAGCCCATAGGAGGCATGGCAGGCACAGCTCAGCTATAGGTGATGGATAAAGGGGGTTGGCCTCGTTTCTGGGACCCATCCTTTTCCGTTCTGCCCCTCTCCCCTCATCCTTACAGCTCAGTCGAGGCTGCTCCTGGCACTTCTGGCTCCTCCCCAGGGGGCTGCTCTGACCCAATGCCCACAGTCAGTGAGCTCAGGCCCTCTGACTCGGCCAGCTTCTGGGCCAGCTCCAGACCCTCCGGGGTCAATGAGTACCTAGTAGGTGGAGGAGATGAACACAGATCTCCCTTCTTCACTCCTGCCTGGCTGACTCTCCTTCCTGCCCCCTGCTAGGCTGGCCTCCCCAGCCCTGGAGACCACACACAAACAAGCCCAGTGACTTCCACAACCCTCGTCCCTGGGCCTGGGTGTTCTTGCTGCTCAGATCAGCTTCCTCTAGACCTGCCCAGGCCCATATCTCAAGCCTGTAATAAATGCATCTCAGAGAAACTCTCCTTCTCTCTGGAAAGCCTTTCCTGCATCTCTACCCACTGAATTCTAAGATATGTCGAAAGCCATGTCCTCAGCAAAGCCTTTCTGGTCCTCCAATAACCTGTGGCACCCTCTCCTTCCTCCCACCTACTGGTTGGTCTCTCAGACCCTCCCGGAACTCCAATAGTGTGGGTTCCTGGGGGTAAGGCCTCCCTTCCCCAATCTGTTGAGAATCTATGCACGAAGCCTGGCATATGCTGGGTGACTGCAGAGCCCTGCTCAGAATGTCAGGCATGCTCCCCCTCCCTTCCTCTTATATCCCCTGTAGTTGACCCCACCTGGCTGGTTTGTGTGTCCTGAGGACCAGGTTCCTCTGCAGGAGGGAGCGGAGGGCTGACCAGGGTCGAGCACTCCCAAGGGCCACCTGTTCATAGGAGGAGAACCTTAGAGAGCCCCTGGTACCACCATGTGTCCAGCTCCCTGTGCATGGCTCCTGAGAAGGGCAGAATCTGGTGGACTCAGGGTCAGATCCCGAGCTGCTTAGCCTTGTGCTTCCCCACATCAGTGCTCACCTTGGGAGCTTTCTGTGCACACCTCTGCAGCAACTCCTCCTTGGTTAGGAAGCTGTGGCCACTAGGACTCTGTAACCAAGGCAGAAATGTAACCAAAATAGGTTCAGTGCTAGGGCCAGTCTCCTCCAGAAGCCTCCCGCCCACTGCCTGGGATCTCCAGAGTCCTGTGGTAGCCAGGACCTCACCAGGTACTCCCTGTAGAGCAGCAACAGTACTGCTCGTGCTCCTGAGTGCCGAGCTGGCCAGCTGCTGCTAGAGCCTCCTGCTTTGCGCTGGGCTGGACTCTGAAAGGTACAGAGGGACTCTGAACACAAAAGCCAGGCAGCTGTTGGAGACTGAATCCCTGGCAGGGCTGAAGTTCAGGTTCCAGCTCAGTAAACTACATGACCCTGGCAAGTCACTCAGCTGCCTCTTAGTTTCTATATCTGTAAAATGGGCCAGGTGATGGGACAAGCTCCTGCAAAGCTGGGATGAGATGGTGGAGAGCTAAAGGGGGTTGGGGGAGCATAACGTGCCTGGCCAGGTCTCAGTTCCCCCACCCACTGCAGGACGGAGGTGGTAAGGCAAGCAACCAATACCAGCAACCCCAACAACTTAACTAGTCTGGCCCCATTTAGTTTGATCATGGAACTCTCTCAGCTGACTATTATCAATCAACATCCCCATCCATGGAGAAATAAACTAAGTTTCAGAGAGAAGTCATTTATTTCCCCAAGTTCAGGTGTCACTGGTGGGAGGTCTTGACTCAGGCTTGGTAAGGCCCCCAAACCAGAAAACTGTAACTCCTGGTGCTCCCACTTTCCTTCCCACTCCCTTTGTCCCCTCCTCACTGGCATGGAAGAGTCTGGGACTTCGGCAGGTGGTCCTCCTGGGGCTGGACTCTTTGCTCCAGGTGGTGGATCCGCATGGTCACCTGCGGGAGCAGAAGAGGGTCAACTCCTGGCCCCACGGAATCCAGCAAGTGGTAGGGTCTGGGACGCTGCCAGCTTTTGGTGACAGCGTTGAAACTCTGAGTGCCAGCTACTAGCTCGAGGTCAGAAAGCAAGTTGGACAGGAGTGGGGAGCCTGAAGCTAGGGTATCCCAGGTAGTTACGGAGGTTCCACCTGGGGGAGGCTCAGGGGACCACCACACCCTGCCCCAACGCTCACCACCTGACGCTTGGTGCTGCTGCAGTCGCTGGTCCAGCATCCGGCAGAGCCCGTCTCCGAAGTGCCGTAGGATCTTAGCTTCCTTGCCGCTGCGCAGGGGCAGTGGGTACCGCCGGAGGGAGCGCAGCGCCTGGCGGCGGTAAAGGGTACAATACCGGGTCAAAACAGGCCAGGTCGTCCGGCTAGGCCAGCACCTGTTCACATCAGGCCAGGCCAGGACCCACCTTCTGAAACACGAATTGAGTGCGGCGCCCTCTGCTGGCTGCCTCGTCCCGCCACTCGGTCAGCCAGCGTACGAAAAGCGGATTGGGGCACACTGGCAGCGGGCGTTTCCGGCCCAGGCGGACCGGCGCCGCCATGAGTCCCCCCGTGGGTCCTCTGGCGCCTCAAGCCGGCGGGAGGGTCTAGGACACCGCCAGTTCTTGAGAAAGGATTCGAACACCTGACTCTGGAGGGTGGGGGCGGGACTTCTCCAACCACGTGGTCCCAACACGGGGCACTAACTAGAGGACAGCCTCCTGTTGCCCTCCCGGGCCCTGCACTACTTTAAGTGGTTAGTGCCGCGAGCGTCTCTATGGATTCCCATCCCCCGCCCCTCACGCCAGAAGGGGACATGGTCCACCCAGGCCCTCAGTATCTTGACCCGCCCCTTCCTCACACCCGAAATTCAAGAGCGGAGTTCTCTTTGTGCAGGAGAGAGGAAGGCGAACAGCGCCTCCGGTGGCTGGGAGGGCTGGCCGAGGCGGCGCTTAACAGAGTAACCTGAGGTTGTCCGTTAAAGTCTCACCCTTGAAGAGGGCGGTAAGAGTGGGGGGTGGGGGAACAAATGGGTGCAGCTATATTTGAAGGAGGGGTGTGGGTAAAATTGTAACATTTCCGGAATATCTCGCCTGGCTTTGGTACATCTGCGTATCAACAGGCGTTCAGAGGTGGAAAGAAGTACGGTTTTAGTGTATTTGCATCTTTCCTCAGGGGTGGAAAGAAGTTCATCTCCATTATCAATGGGTAATTACCTGGGCTAGTAGGGCTTATCTGTACCAGAGAGGTGAGGGGAGAGGCGGTTTTTGGCTTCTGTTAGAGCAGGAAAAAGAGAAGATCCCGGACTGCAGTTTGTGAGCAATAAATGGATTTTTAACTTTATTTCTCCCTTTGACTGATTTCGGTTTTTAGAGGTATTTTGCACCAGGATTTCCTCTCCCTGGACTAACAAGGGACATCTAGAAAGGGGTACAGGATGAGGACGCAAAGGTAACGCAGGAGCTGAAGGACCCGGCGATGAAGCGGTATCTGGAACTGGGGGAACACGGCAGTCGGGTAGTGGAGCAGTCAGGGAAGTGCGAGGAAGGCCAAAGCGAAGAGGATGGAAGGGGGATGGAGAACAAGTAGAAGTGGGACAAATAGGGAGTGCTGGGCATCAGGGCAGGTGTAGGGGGCTTGACCTGGGCACGTAGCTAACTAAATTCAGGGGTGTAGGCTGGGGGTAAGAAGCTTGGACGAGGGAGCCAGGGGAGAACGTCTAGCCGTTTTGGTGACTGACGGGAGATGGGCCTAAAATGGAAACTATGCAAGGAGTACCATGCTGAGGGACATACATAAAGGAGTTAGGCACGAGGGTCTCGCCAGGGAGAGAAGCCCCAGCTTTATGCCGGAAGTTGCGAGGTGCTGGTCTGGGGCCCTGGAGGAACCGAGAGGTGGGCGCCGGAGCTCCAGACCTGCCCCCTCAGACTCCGCCCAG
>JAVSCE010010491.1:0-13640 GCA_032199065.1 Smutsia gigantea
CAGATTTCCATGTGCTCCTTAAGTCATCAAAAACCCACCAAGCAGAGCTTGGACAAACCCGCTGCTGAACGGCAATTGCTGGTCTTCGTTTTGAAAGGCTGTTCTGGCTCCAGCTGCCGTGCCCACCTCTCCCTGTCCACTCCCTGGCAGGGGAAACTGAGTCAGGGGTGCTGAATATGCTCACGTTAGGAGGGCTTTCTTGAGCTGCTGGATGGTGTTTGGGCCGGGCTGGCTCCTGGAAGGCTGGCAGGCCCGCTCTGCTGAAGCCTCTCCGCGCGGCTCTCCAGTCAGGCCCAAGGGCAGAGGGACTCACCAGGGGTACCCCTGGGCAGGGCTGGGCCCTGGCCACAGGGACTTTGATAAGCAACATTGTGAGGGTAGAGGGATGGGTCTGACCAAACCTAAAGACGTGCCAGCCTACCCTTCTGCGGCCACACGGGTCTGGTACGCCAGGCCCCCCACTGACCAGGCCCCCCTGCGGGCAGGGACCTTGGCCACCATTACAAAGCTGTTCCGAGCTGGAGTTTGGGGTGTTTTGTTGTTGGGTGGTGCTAATTTGCTTCTAAAACTGCCCTTCCATTTCCCATTCCACACATGTGACTTTCTGTGACTACCATTTGCCCCCACCCCACCCATCCCTTGTCCAAGACAGTCTGAGCCTCCCCTGAGCATGGGCCTGTGCCCTGACCGGCCTGGGTGCAGGTCTAGCCTGGCCAGCAGGTGGAGCCGACATCTTGGTGTTCAGTTCCTGGTGCCTCTGGAGAAGTCATTTAGAAGAAACTAGAAATGAGTTCCTTCGTGTTCTGCCTCCACAAACCTAGAGGAGCTTAGCACACGTAGGGCACCAGGGACACAAAGGTGAATGAGATGCACGAGGGGAGATCACTGCAGAGGGGTGGGGTCCTTAGAATCAGCCCATAAGAGGGCATGTCCAGAGGGCTCTCCAGAGATGCCTGCCACGCCTGCCTTCTCTAGGCCTGCTCGCTTGGGCCCACCTAAAGAGGGTCTGGTCTCTGCTCTTTGTGGGGTTTGAAACGGTCATCTTACATGGAGTAGCCACAGATCTTCATTACTGGGAAGCGTCTGTTATCCGACCCTTCCTCGCAGTGAATGTCCTCTGTCAAAAATCCCATAAATCCCACCTTACCAACCACCTCTCAGAAGGTGGTACCTGACGCCGTAAGGAGGGTCTGGGCCAGGATTACCTCTTCCTAGACCTGAACTGGGAGGGCTTGAAGTTCTACCAAGTTCCCAGGCCATGCTTATACTGTGGGTCTGCAGACCACACTCTGGGAGAACCAGCAGTGTACACAGAGAAGAAGGGAAATGGTTACCCTCCCTTAAAAACGTGTCACTGGTCTTGATCCAACGCATGAGATACCTGTGGGCTGTAATTAGGCAGGTGTTTTAGGAATTTTATGTTTGCTGATTCTTACTCAAAACTAAACTCCCTATATATGATCATTAAAAACCCAGACTCTAATCATTTCCAGTGGACAACGCCTGAGTGCAGATGTGTAGGACTAGTGAAGGTGGTTTCTCACACTTGTGGGCAAGTTTGGTTCTCTGCATTAAGTGCGTTTTCTCCACAGCGCCGGGGCTGGGCGGACCGGGACGTTCATAGCGCTCAGCAATATTCTAGAGAGAGTAAAAGCTGAAGGCCTCTTAGATGTATTCCAAGCTGTGAAGAGTTTGCGACTTCAGAGGCCACACATGGTGCAAACCCTGGTAAGAAACTGAAAGCTAAAAATGTTTCCAGAAGGGTTGAGAACTGTCTTATGTCAGATTTGATGTAGTTTCATTAAAGGAGCTCAAATATAAAGGGAGGGAGGATGGTAAGCCTCCTACGGAAAAGAGCTAGCAGGAATTTTTCACAGTAAAGCTTTATAGACTCCTTCCTTCCTGAGGTCTGGCCAGGGACTGCCCTTGGGCAGGACACAGAGGAGGGGCTTACCCATGACTTTCGATTGTAAGACCTCTTGGACGGGGGCACTGGTGATCCCAATTTGCATATCCGAGTGAACAGTTCTACCAGATTCCAGTGACTGTGAGGAAACATTCTGTTACCAAGTTCAAAGGCAGTGCTGACGTTTGCAGTCCTGGCACTTGGAATTTTCTACCTCACACCATTCCCTCTGGACTGTTTTCCTTGGCTGGGTCTCATTCAACCTCAAGATTCTGTTCAGGGGACTTAAGGAACCCACGTAATGCACAGTTGCCCATATGTTCTCATTCATACCATGGTGAAAACATACTCTTTCTGGTTTTCAGAAAGGTGCCTCCTCCCCAAACTTGGTAATTGTTCGACCACAGCAGGTGCAGTTTTAAAGGCTGTTTTAACACATCATTTTCCCCAAGCCTTCCTGTTTTAGCCTTCCTGCCTTGATTGCTTGTTCTCCATGCTAGCTCCATCCTGACCCAAGCAGCCATAGGAGGTGGGAGGAGGACCCTGAGCAGGGCGGGTGGCCTTCTGCGCCCAGGCTGGGAGAGCGTGGTTCTCACCCGGCCCAGCACTAGGCTGGCCTGGACGGCATTCATATTCCTCCAGTTGCTCAAGCGGCCCTCAAACCTATTAAGCAGAATCTTCTGTGGGTGGGACCTGTGCCTCAGTATATTTAATGCCCCCCATGTGGTCCCAAAGTGGATATGGGTTTAAGAGCTCCCAGGCTGGAAGGAAATGGGGTTTCTGCTGCTTCCCACACCTTCACCCCACATGCCCCCCTTGGTGTGACTGATGGAATTCCAGAGAGTGGGGGAAAATGACGTCCAGCTCTCCTTCACGCCCCTGGTCCTGCTGCCCAGGGTCCTTAGTGCTGGCTTGGTCCATTAATGCCTTCTAAAGGCTGTGCCTTCCTCTGGACATCCCGTACCTCCTAGGGGCATTGCCAGCCAGAACGACTTTGGATATGGGAAAAAACAGAGGCAGAGCACTCCACGAAGAGTTTCTAGATCAAAATAATAATAACAATTTAATGAAAAGAGTAACCCCCCTCAGAAAGAAATTCCATTTTTAATTACATGCCAGACCATTGCTGTTTATCACTGGTCCTGAAGTCTACTCCGGGTTTCCCCAGGTGGAGCCAGCAGCCTTGGTCCGGTGTGGGCACTGGTTAAGCATGAAAGCTAAGCTGTGGAGTCCCTGTGATGCATGGACCTTGGGCTGTTGTCCCATCTCCATGCTGGACCCCTTGTGGCTCTGAACCTGGACAGCCTCCTTCTACTTTCTGGACCTCAGCTCCTTATCTGTGGACAGTGGGTGGTGTCACATGCCTTTAGAGGTGATGTGTAGCTTTGCTGTGAGCTGGTCAGGAGCCCCAAGAGGCCTGGCCTGCGGAGGCACCTAGCTGCTGTAGCCAAGAGCATCTATTGTCTGGCTCAGCGTACAAACTTCATTGCTTTCTTACGGACTCCCGGCTCTCATAAATTCGCTTGGTCTGGCCAAGCGCTTCCTGCCTTAGCTCTGCTCTTTCTAACAGCTTCTCTCTGTGCCAGCTTCCTGGGAAGCTACCCACGGGTGTCTTCCAGCTTGAGTCTGTGCTGTCTGACCCCATGACAGTTTGTAACCTGACTTTGAAAGTCAGTATCTAGCCTAATGCCCAGCACATTGTAAGTGCTCTGGAATAAGTGGTGAATTGATTAAATGAAGGGCAAATGTATCACTTAATCACAATAGCTGCCTGTTTTCAGAAGCCTTATTTCATCCTCACCATATCCAATGTCTGCTCTCTTCACAAGGAATGTTCTGCCCTTACCCCCCATGGGGTGGTTATGTCACCTGCCCAAGATTTAAGT
The DNA here is from genome assembly GCA_032199065.1 of Smutsia gigantea. Classification (NCBI taxonomy): domain Eukaryota; kingdom Metazoa; phylum Chordata; class Mammalia; order Pholidota; family Manidae; genus Smutsia; species Smutsia gigantea. The sequence goes on from JAVSCE010010491.1 coordinate 3,793, forward strand.
GGCAGAATGAGATTCAAACCCAGCTGTCTGCCTTCAGCATCAGATGGCTTAACTGCTGTGTGACGTGGTCAGACCTAACATTTGGCAGGAATATTTTGGGAAGGAACACGGTGTGCAAAAGCATAACCAGTTAAAGAGATGCTTTAGGCAGGCTTCCTTGCCCTGCAGACGGGTGTGCTGGCTCACAAACCAGCTCTAATTGCTGAGCACTCAGGGAAGACGCCTGAGCTCACGGTTAGTGGAACCAGCTTTCCAAGGCTAAGAGTGCCTGTGTTTCCCTGGAGTCTCGTGCCTTGATCAGAAATGTCCCCCTGTGACCTGAGGGGTTGCCTATGTCAGCCCAATAAACTGCCCAAATACGCTTCACTGATCACTGGCCACCCATGGTTTGTACTCGGACACAGCTTAGATGGTTAGCAGGTTGCCCCAGTGCTTGCTGTGAAAACAGAGCATAACCAATGATTTCATTTCTCCCCCAGGTCAGAGCCAGCTTTGATACTTGGCTGAGCTAGCTTTCGAATAGAAGAACTTGGAGAAGTCAAGTCAAAAGCCAGTTTGCACACATTACATTAATGAGTGTCATAAAAGGCTTGCCTCTTTAAAGAGAGCCTATATATTTATTAAAATTTCCCTCCAAAAATGCACTTTTATTTTCCTTTCAAGGGCGGGGTGATCAGGTGGGAATCTCAGGAGCAAGGAGTCCTTGCTAAGTCCGTTCTTGGCTCTCCTAGTAACTTCTGTGTGATCCCAGGGCCAGTTCCTGAAAGCCAAGGTCCATCCTATGTTGGCCGGACTGAGACTCCAGAAGGGCCAGGCAGGCTAAGGCTAGGCATATTTCAACTGAAAAGCCTTCAGACTTTTGTTTGACATGTGTTTAGGGAAGAGGCTGAACTCACCATGTTAGGGAAGAGGTGGGAAGGCTGCCCTTGGCTTCTCGGCCTCCCAACCCCTCACCCACGATGACCCACTGGGCTAGCACATTCCCCGGGACTCCACATAACTGGACCCTTTTACCTGAGAGGCAGGTGAGCTGCTGTCTGTTGTGCCTCGAACCTTGGGTCCATCCCTTGCCTGTTGACCATTATGCACACATGGTTTTCCAAAAGGTCCTGCAATTGCTAGTGTCTCTATCTCCTTTGTTTCTTCCTATTAGTTACTGGTGGTGCCATGTTCCACTTGGCTGGTTCCCCGACACCCCACCCTCCTGGCTCACAATTTAACCATCTCCAAGAGCTGCTAGGAAGACGAGAGTCAAACAATGTGCCAAAGTACTTTAATACATTAAATGCCTTATGCAGATATAAATAAAGCATTATTCTTTTGAATTCTAGTAAAATTTATATAAAACAATACCTCCTTACCGAGCAAATTTAGACTTAAAAAAATCTAGATTTTCATCTTCTTTAACTTTCATAGATTACTTCTTTGTTATGTTATGAAGTTTATCTGATGTTAAGTACCCAAGATTTTTTTTTAAGTTCAAAAATAGTTGTTTTCTGTTTTTTTTTCCATTCAAAAATAGTTGTTTAAATATGAAAAATAAAACCTCTTAGAGTGTTCTAAAATTTGCTAAGTTGAAATTAGACATTTGTGTTTTCTATGTAGGAAAACAGCTTTATTTGGAAATGTTCATGTGCCTGAAAACTAAATTATGCAACAGAAACTGATGTGAATAAGGGCATACAGTATTTTAATAACTAGTCAGACTTTCTTGTCTTCTTTTTAAATGTTCCTCCTAATTAATCATTTCTTTAAAAATGTCATTTTAATGTATTTTTGTTTTTATTTTTCAGGAACAGTATGAATTCTGCTACAAAGTGGTACAAGATTTTATTGATATATTTTCTGATTATGCTAATTTCAAATGAAAGTTCCTGCCTTAAAATATTTTTTAATTTAATGGTCAGTATATTTTATAAAAACCATGTTAATTTATTTCATAGTTGACATTAATATCCTTCCTAATTTCGTTGTATATATTTCGTTATGCTTTAAAGGCCACCTGCTATAAAGTTATTCAATCTTAAATACCCCTTTAAAAACTGGAATAATAATAATAAGGTCAAATAATATCCCATAAAAATATATTTCTGCTAATATCAGTAAATATTTTAATTTTTCATTAGATTCATATCATTTAATTTCATTTAGCACCTCTAAATGTTAAAAATCTTAATATACCAAGTGTGCTTATGCAAGATACTAAACACAAAGTTCTTTGTAAAGAAAGTAGTCGAGGACTCAAAAATCAATTGAAAATTCTTTTTCCTCACAGTGTTTTCACAGCCCTGAGAAGTGTCACTTTTTGGAGGCAAACTGCTCATCAAGATACAATGTAAATAGGGAATTTTGTAAAGTTCTCAGTCTCAACCCAAGTGGTTTACTTTACAATGAGAATCCAGGTCTACAACACATTAGAGTAGTTGGCGCTAAATAGTGATACTTAACCATGCATTTATTCAAGACTGTGTGAGCAGCCCTGGCTAGATGAGGGGATTTGTAAATGCCAGCTTCCCGGGTCTCCCTTGGCCTCGGGTACAGTATGACCAGCAGTCAGAGCTGCGCTCCCACAGCGCCACTTGCTGTTTGCGTGTTTGGCTCAGATGATCCTCTGCGTTTCTTGTCCTCCCCTCCAATTCTGCCTGAGCTGCAATGCTGGTCTTGAGCTGTGCCTAGAGGCTCACTCCAAAGCACGACCTGTTCCAAATGTGTAAAGCCGAATGTGTGACGCACAGAAGCCAGGAGCACACACTTAGGAAGGACAATCACAAGCAGTTATGCTGGGAACTTTCTGAGAAGCATTTTAGTATTTAAAAATCTCTTGTAAAAGTCCAGATTGTTTGTAAGACAAGAAACCTTAAAATCTAGATTTTATACAGGTTTTTTAAAGTCCTACTCCTCAATATTTAATAAGAGAAAAAGAGAAATCCTTAAGCTAAAGGCTAACTTATTTTTTAATGGAAATACTACTGAGACCTTTGACACTGGATAAGAACCATCCCACTGCCGGACAGGGTTGGCTCGTGGGCAAAAACACGGGGCGGGATGAAAGTAGGAAAGTTTGATTCGATGGCAGTGATCTTTCTATGGCAATTAGGTACCTGGCAGATAAGCACAATGTAAAACAGAAGACATCAGTTTCACTTACTAAAAGCATTTAGCGTGCATTTTTGGTACATTTTTTTGCTTTTTAAAAGAGATATAAAGGCCTTATTTGCATGTCCACTGATGACTGGGTGTGCCCTCCCATGGCGCTGTTCATCCGAGGCTCACTTGTAGCACACCCACATCAACCCTAGGGGTTGTGATGTTCTAATGACAGACTCACAGGTAATCAAGCCTCTGCCACCACTCTGAACCCCACTCAGGGGCGAGAGGAGGTGTTCAGCTGGAGGCACAGAAGCACAGCGTTGTGACGGCTGCATCCGGGCTACCCTGCTGCTGAGCGCCTCCCTCCCTTGTTGGTACAGTGAGTGTGCACCTGGCTCCAAGAGGAAAACGGAGGGAGCTTTGTGAGATGCCCCAGTTGGTCCCATTTGCTTTCATTGTTAAGATCCCAAGCCCAAGCCTTCCTTTGACTAAAGGGGAAGAGAGAGGCCCAAGCTTTCACTCAACACAGAACCCTAGAAACAGAGCCGGCCGGTTGGGATGAAAGCGACTAGTCATTTATTTGAGGGTGCCAAGGCAGAGTTGAGGTCCAAATTCAGGAGCTTTGATCAGAATCCTCCAGGCCCTTGAGCGGTCTAACTGGGTCTCTTGCACTGAGATGAAGGTGTCCCTTCTCAGGAAGCCCTCAGGAGAGTGGCCCCTCTGTGCGTTCCTCTGAGTGTCCACTACGTGTGTCCTGGCACCCAGCTGGCCCTTCCCATTCTGGAAACAAGAAGCCACTGTCCCTTGGACACAGGACCCCCCTTCCCAGCTGAGACCAGTGTTTGCCTTTCTGGATGCCCAATAATTGCAGCCTCATGAACTTTGCAAGTCCCACCCCAGGTTAAGTAGGCTCGGTGGCACTCGGGAACTTGCTATCATCAGTCTGTGCAACCTGGAAAGTTGATCTCTTCTTCCTCTTCAGTCAAAGGAAGTCCCCTGTACATAACAAGACAGCCATGCGCCAAGGCCCTTGTTCCTTTTGTGGCTTTCTATGTTGCATGCCGTTGCATCAAATGCCAAATAGCGATTAGAAGCCTACCACTCTGATCGACATGCTTTATCAGTCACCGTGTGACTCTCTGTACTGTTTCTCTCCACGTCCTACATGAATGAAGAATGCAAACCAGTGTTTTAAAAGGTATTTTTATGTGTTTTTAAAAACTTTTTAAAATGAGCCTGTCACCTGTGTTTCCGTGTTCAGAGACATGCCCAGATTGTTTTTTAAGATGTATGATTGCTTATACTTTGGTTTAACTAAGTTTCATTCAGTTTATGTGCAATCTTTATATATATGTATTCCAGTTCCAACTGTCGTATTTCTTTTATTACATTCATAATTTGATCTTGCTCTGATTATAATGCCAGTGAATGTTGCTGAATTCTTTGTATATGCAAATTGCAAGATCTCAACCCTTCGGATGCAAGGATAAATCTTTACTTTGACTTCCAGCCTGCGTCTCTTTCTTCACTGGAATCTCTTTTAATTTCTTTCCTGTGCCTTAAGCCCTTTTAGACAAGACAGTCATTCAGAGGGAAACATTGATTTATTGAGACAATTTTAGGATTCCTAAAATTTAGCTCAGACCTGGCATAGAAACAGTGGGTACAGTGGCCAGTGGGCAGTCCCCAGCTCTCAGCTGGACTTCAGGAGGCATGACTGTGCGTGAAGCACGAGTCCTAGCTCACCACTGGGGGTCCCATGTCCCCACTGGAGCCCAAACAGGAAGCTAAGCAATGAACAGTGGTCTCTCAGAATCACCGAGGATGACAGCATGCTTAAAGCCCACAGTCGGTTGCAATCAGTGCCTCCAACACTGCTTTTCCTCCTAAAATCTAAAGCCTTCATAGGCCTCCCTGTGCAAAGCTTTCTGCTGGCCATCCCCAGCTCTCTCTAGCTTTACTGGCCCCACTTTTCCCGAAGTCACCCACCAGCTTCCTCTTTCAGATATTCTGGGCCTGATGTGGAATTTAAACATATGCTTTGTATTATTTGTTGTATTTATTTAATAAATGTTATGAGCTTTGTTATATTTGTTAAAATGGATGGTTTGAAAACCTTTTCTTTCCGTCCAAACGCCAGAAAACCAAAACCGCCTGCTATGAAATGCTGTTGGCTTGCACGAGCCATTTACTGGGTGTCCCTCAGGGGTCTGTCTGTCTGCCACTGCTGTAGTAGGGCCCTTCGCCTGGGCTAACTAGAACCAGAGACCTGAAGGTGGAAAGTCCTGAGGCAGCAGACTGGGGGGCAGGGATCCAAGACAGGAGGCTTGGGAGCGGGGCCGTGGGGGCGCGAACAGGCACCATCCAGCCCCAGGCACCAGCGACTCACCTGCCCGAGGAGCCCACAGCCTCAGGGAAGGAGAGACACCAGGCCTGCCTCCGAGGAGCCAATGGAAACCCACAGAGGTTCTCCACCCTGTGGACCCCAGCATAGACGGGCAGGTGAGCCGATGCCAAGGGCAGTTAGAGCCTCACTAAGATGGGGTGGCCCGGGTCAGGGATGGGCCTCTTAGCAGGCTATGCGGCGTTTCCAGCCATTGGAGGACCCAGGGGAAAGGACTTCCCCAGAAACTCAGGCTCCATGCTTGAGAGCCAGGTGGCCAAGCGGGCATCTGGTCACCTCTGCCTGCCCCCTTCCACCAGGGCAGAGCTTGAATTGTAGGCTGAATTGCTTCCCCCAGATTCACTGGTGAGGCCCTAACCCCCAGTGGCTAGAAGGTGACCTTATTTGGAGTAGGACCTGTCATGCAGATGTGATGGGTCCTACTGGGGTGGGTGGGCCGCTCTGACGCAGTGTGACTCTGTCTTTATAAGAGGGAGTTTTGACAGATCGTCACGTGCCGAGAGAGAACCCCGCGTGAAGATGAGGCAGCTGATCGGGCGAAGCTCCTGCAAACCGGGGCCCTTGAGGCTCCCGAGGCCAGAGCAGATCCTCCCCCACAGCTCATCCGGGGACCAGCCCTGCCAGCACCTTTGATTTGGGCTTCTGGCCTCCAGGACTGGGAAACAATAAGATTCTGTCGTGTAAGCCCCCCAGTTTGTGGCCGTTTGTTAGGGCAGCTCTAGCAAACTAATGCCGCCCAATTCGGATCCCTGCAGCCCAAGGTTTCTGTCTGGGTTTGGGTTTACCCCAAAAGCTGGAAACAAGGATGTGGCTGCATGGGGTTTCAGGGGGAGGAGACGCCAGGAGGCAGGGGTGAGGGGGCAGGGAGGGGAGACAGGGAAGGAGGCAGAGCCCCAGGGGAAAGGGCTTCCCCAGAAACCCAGGCTCCATGCGTGAGAGGCTCCATGGGCGCTGCAGTACACACTGCAGCCTCTCAGATGATCTACCCGAAGTGGGGGAGGCGGGAGTACTGCCCCACCCCGCCCGCGCCCCAAGCTGGAGGTTGTCTCCAGGGGTGCCCGGCCCTGGTTACTAGGGATGCTGTATGGCGGTGCAGGGAGCCGGGTTTGTCGTAGAGGTTCAGACCCAACAGAAATACAGGAACAGTGCTTGTGAAGCTGGCTCTCCGCCTGACTCCTCTCCCCACTGAATCCCTCGATGACTTAGGGGGCCATCCTTCCACACAGCTGCCCGCAGATTTAAACTTGCGCAGTTACATAGACACATGGACAGTGCGTGCACTTGCTTATTTGTTTTTAGGAACAATGGGGTCAGACTCTTGGTATATCACCAAATCCAGCAGACAGAATTGTCAAATCTACCAAGATGGTGAATACACTGCCAACTGTCCCTTGTAGGATGCTATGAATTTTGAGACACATCCCAATGTTAGTCTGGTATATGAGCACTTTGCATCTAAGGGACCATAGGCTTGCCTGTGGGCAATGGTGCAGACTGACCTTTCTGTGCAACACTTAGGATCTGGCCACGTAAGCCTATACAAGCCTCCCTCATCCTGTTTTAAGGGCTGTCTGATATTCTCTGGTATAAATCTCACTAACTCTGATGGTCGTTCCCCCATGGTGGATTCTGGCTTTCCCCTGGCTTGTCACACTGCTGTTTTATAATGAAAACACTTGTACATTTATGTCTGCTCTCCCATGCAAAGTACTTCTAATGAGAGCTTCCTAGAAGTAGGCTTTCTGGGTCAAAGGGCATGCACATCTTTTTTTTTAATATAATTTATGTTATTATCATTACTTTACAATTACACGTGCAATATTACGATTATTAAACTACCCCTTCATCAGGTCCCCCCCACCAACCCCATTACAGTCACTGTCCATCAGTGTAGTGAGATGCTATAGAATCACTACTTATCTTTTCTGAGTTGTACAGCCGTCCCTGTGCCCCCCCAACATTACGTCTGCTAATCGTAATGCCCCTTTTCCCTCTTATCCCTCCCTTCCCACCCATCTTCCCCAGTCCCTTTTCCTTTGGTAACTATTAGTCCGTTCTTGGGTTCTGTGAGTCTGCTGCTGTTTTGTTCCTTCAGTGTTTTTTCTTTGTTCTTATACTCCACATATGAGTGAAATCATTTGATACTTGTCTTTTTCAGCTTGGCTTATTTCACTGAGCATAATACCCTCTAGCTCCATCCATGTTGTTGCAAATGGTAGGATTGTTTTCTTCTTATGGCTGAATAGTATTCCATTGTGTATATGTACCACATCTTTATCCATTCATCTACTGATGGACACTTAGGTTGCTTCCATTTCTTGGCTATTGTAAATAGTGCTGCAATAAACATAGGGGTGCATCTGTCATTTTCAAATTGGGCTGCTGCATTCTTGGGGTAAATTCCTAGGAGTGGAATTCCTGGGTCAAATGGTATTTCTATTTTGAGTTTTTTGAGGAACCTCCATACTGCTTTCCACAATGGTTGAACTAATTTGCAGTCCCACCACCAGTGTAGGAGGGTTCCCTTCTCTCCACATCCTTGCCAACATTTGTTGTTGTTTGTGTTTTGGATGTTAGCCATCCTCACTGGTGTGAGGTGATATCTCATTGTGGTTTTAATCTGCATTTCTCTGATGATTAGTGATGTGGAGCATCTTTTCATGTGCCTGTTGGCCATCTGAATTTCTTCTTTGGAGAAGTGTCTATTTATGTCCTCTGCCCATTTCTTAATTGGATTATTTGCTTTTTGTTTGTTGAGGTGTGTGAGTTCTTTATATATTTTGGATGTCAACCCCTTATCAGATATGTCATTTATGAATATATTCTCCCATACTGTAGGATGCCTTTTTGTTCTATTGATGGTGTCCTTTGCTATACAGAAGCTTTTCAGCTTGATATAGTCCCACTTGTTCATTTTTGCTTTTGTTTCCCTTGCCCGGGGAGATATGTTCATGAAGAAGTTGCTCATGTTTATGTCAAGAGATTTTTGCCTATGTTTTTTTCTAAGAGTTTTATGGTTTCATGACTTACATTCAAGTCTTTGATCCACCTTGAGTTTACCTTTGTGTATGGGGCTAGACAGTAGTCCAGTTTCATTCTCTTACATGTGGCTGTCCAGTTTTTCCAACACCAGCTGCTGAAGAGGCTGTCATCTCCCCATTGTATATCCAAGGCTCCTTTATCAAATATTAATTGACTGTATATCTTTGGGTTAATGTTTGAATTTTCTATTCCGTTCCACTGGTCTGTGGGTCTGTTTTTGTGCCAATACCAAATTGTCTTGATTACTGTGGCTTTGTAGTAGAGCTTGAAGTCAGGGAGTGTAATTCCCCCTGTTTTATTCCTCCTTCTCCAGATTGCTTTGGCTATTCGGGGTCTTTTGTGGTTCCATATGAATTTTAGAATTATTTGTTCCAGTTCATTGAAGAAAGCTGTTGGTAGTTTGATAGGGATTGCATTGAATCTGTAGATTGCTTTAGGTAGTATAGCCATTTGACAATATTTATTCTTCCTAGCCAAGAGCATGGGATGCATTTCCATTTGTTAGTGTCCTCTTTAATTTCTCTTGGAGTGTCTTGTAGTTTTCAGAGTACAGGTCTTTCACTTCCTTCGTTAGGTTTATTCCTAGGTATTTTATTCTTTTTGATGCAATTGTGAATGGAATTGTTTTTCTGATTTCGCTTTCTGTTAGTTCATTGTTAGTGTATAGGAAAGCAACAGATTTCTGTGTGTTAATTTTGTATCCTGCAACTTTGCTGAATTCAGATATTAGTTCTAGTAGTTTTGGAATGGAATCTTTAGGGTTGTTTATGTACAGTATCATGTCATCTGAAAATAGTGACAATTTGACTTCTTCTTTACCAATCTGGATGCCTTGTATGTCTTTGTTTTGTCTGATTGCTGTGGCTAGGACCTCAAGTACTATGTTGAATAACAGTGGAGAGAGTGGGCATCCCTGTCTTGTTCCCGATCTTAGATGAAAAGCTGTCAGCGTCTCGCCGTTAAGTATGATATTAGCTGTGGGTTTGTCATATATAGCCTTTATGATGTTGAGGTACTTGCCGTGTATACCCATTTTGTTGAGAGTTTTAATCAGGAATGGATGCTGAATTTTGTCAAATGCTTTTTCAGCATCTATGGAGATGATCATGTGGTTTTTGTTCTTCTTTTTTTTGATGTGGTGGATGACGTTGATGGATTTTCGAATGTTGTACCATCCTTGCATCCCTGGGATGAATCCCACTTGATCATGGTGTATGATCCTCTTGATGTATTTTTGAATTCGGTTTGCTAATATTTGTTGAGTATTTTTGCATCTGCGTTCATCAGGGATATTGGTCTGTAATTTTCTTTT
>JAVSCE010010492.1:0-43738 GCA_032199065.1 Smutsia gigantea
TTTATACTCTATGTTTTGCCTGAGGCTGTATTATATTCAGATCCTTCCTTCCAGGCCTTCTGTAACAAAAGTCATTTGTTATGGTCCAATACTTTGCAACAAGGGTGCATGGTAATAGGACTCCACTTAAAAAAAAATTTTTTTACAACTTCATTAAGATAGAAATTTAAATATTTTTCAGTTTGGTATTGTGTTATACTGGCCTTGTAAAATTAGTTGGTCAGTCTCTCTTATTCTTCTATTTTCTGAAGAAGTTTGTGTAAGATTGGTATTATTTCTTCCTTGAATGTTTCTTAGAATTTACTGGTAAAACACTTGGCTCTGGAATTCTCTTTGGGGAACAATTTTTTATAAGAAATTCAGTTTCCTTAATAGATAGAAGACAATTCAGTTTCTTTTTCTTCTTGTGTCTGCTTCTCTGAGTTGTAACTTTCAGAAGACTTTTCCATTTCATCTAAGTTGTCAAATTGGTTGGCATAAAATTGTTCTTAGTATTTTCTTATTATCTTATAATGTATGTAAGATCTGTGTTGGTAACTCTTTTCTATTATTGTTCTTTCTTATTCAGAGTAGCTGGAAATTTGTCAATTTTTGTTGATCTTTTCAAAGAACCAGCATTTGGTTGAAGTAATTTTCTCTATTGTTTCCCTGTTTTCCATTTATTTATGCTATTGTTTTTATTTCTTTCTTTCTACGTAGAGTTTATTTAGCTCTTATTTTTCTAGCTTCTTAAGGTAGAATCTTAGGTTTTTGATTTTAGTTTTTTCTTCTTTTCTAATATAAGCATATAAGTTTCCCTAAAAACAGTGCTTTAGCTGTTTCCTATAAATTTTGGTATGTTGTGATTTCTGTTGTCACAGTTAAAAATATTTTATGATCTTCCTTGTTATGTTGATCCATATTTAGAAATGTGGTGTAATTTCCACATATTTTATGATCTCCTTTGTGATGTTGATCTACTACTTAGAAATATGGTTTAATATCTGAAAAGATATTTGAGGTTTTCTTAGGTATCTTAATACTGTCAATTTCTAATTCAATTCATTTGTGGTTAGAGAATATATCTTGTGTGATTTTTATCCTTTTAAATTTCTTAACACTTTTTTTAACCCCATCTATGGCCTATCTTCGCAAATGCAGATGTGTACTTGAAAAAGGTGTATACTCTGCAGTTGCAGGATGTAGTGTTCTATAAATGTCAATTAGGTCAAGCTGGTTCGTAGTGGCTTTCAGATCTTTTATGTCTTTTTGATTTTGTTGTTGTTGCTGTTTTTTTGGTCTGGCTGTTCTATCAGTTGCTGAGAGAGGGATGATAAAGCCTCTATGATTGTGGAATGACCTGATTCTCATTTTAATTCTATTAATTCTTGCGCCATGTATTTTGAAGCTCTACTATCAAGCACATACAAATATTTATAATTGTTGTTTCCTGATGAATTCTTCTTTTATTATTATGAAACATCTCTCTTTATGCCTGACAATACATTTTGTCTTGAAGTCTATTTTACTTGATATTAATATGGCAATTACAGCCATCATATATTAATCTTTGTATTATGCCTTTTCCATCAATTTTTTCAATCTTTGTTTTAATATTTAAAGTGTGTCTTTTTTAGGATTGTAGTTGGTTCCTGCTTTTTAATCCTCTATAATCTCTGCCTTTTATTTGGAAACTTTAGATAATTAGTATTTAACATAGTTTTAGATTTTTTTGGTTATCATTTTTTTTGTTTATTCCCTCTGTTCTTTCTTTCTTCCTTTCCTCCCCTCCCCTCCCCTCTTCCCCCTTCCCATCACCCTGTCCTCTCCTCTTTTGGATTATTTGATTTTAAATTATTTATTGGCTTTTGGTTACATCTCCCTGAATTTTTTTTAGTTAGTTATAGTAATATTGTACCACTTCAGGTGAAATGTAGAAATCTTGCAACCATATAGATTCTATTACCATGCCCTCTTGCTATCTTTTTATGTTATGGTTGTCATATGTATTGTACCCACGTACATTGTAAGCCCACTGGAAAATGTTATAATTTTTACTTAAAGCAGTCAGACCATTTTAAATAATTTAAGTGGAGAAGCCAAAAGTCTTTTATATGTTCCTAGAAACTTCCCACTTCTGATGTCTTTCCTTTACTGTTGAAGAACCAAGTTTCCCTTTAATATTATTTCTCTTCAGAATGAATGACTTTCTTTAGCATTTATTGCAAAGCAGGACTCAGGGAAAATATTTTTTTTAGTTTTCCTTTATCTGAAAATGTATTTTGATCAAGACTGTGTTAAATCTGTAGATCAGTTTGGGGAGTACTTTATTGTCTTCCAATCAAAGAACATTTATTTAGATCTTTAATTTCTTTCAATATTGCTTTGTAGTTTCAGTCTACTTGTGTTTTCTTTCATTTAATTTATTCCTAAATATTTTAGTTTTTTTAAGTCTATGGTAAATGGAGTTGTTTTCTTAATTTCATTTTTGGAGTATTATTTTCTAGTGTGTAGAAAACAAATTGTTCTATATTGATATTGTATCCTGCAACCTTGCTGAACTAATTAGCTGCAATAGCTTTTTTTTTTTTAGACTCCTTAAGGGTTTTCTAGAAAATGTCTTGGTTTTGCCTTTATTCATGAATGAAATTTTTGTTGGATACAGAATTTGACTGCTTTTCTTCCAGCTCTTTAAAGACAATGTTCGACTGTCTTCTGATCTCCATGGTTTCTGATGAGAATGCCATGATTATTTGGATGTTTATTCCCTGTATGTAAGATAATTTTTTTCTCTAGTTCATTTAAGGGTTTTTTTAATTTTAATTTAATTTTATTTTTCAGCAGCTTGATTATGATGTATTTAAGCATTATATCTTTGTAATTTATTCTCTTTGGGCTACACTGGGTTTCATGAATCTGTAAGTCTTTATCTTTTACCTAATTTGAGATGTCTTCACCATTACCCCTTCAAATATTTTTTTTGGCCTCAATGTCTTTCTGCTTTACTTCTTCAATCAAAAATATCTTAGATCTTTTATATTGTCTCAAACGTATCTGAGATTTTGGTTTTTTGTTTGTTTGTTTTCATTTCATATTCTCTCTGCTCTTCATATTGAACAATTTTGTACTGATCTATTTTCAACTTCTCTTTTTCTTTTGCTGTTAAGTCCATTTAAAAATTTTTCAGATATTGTATTTTTCAGTTAAAAATATCCAGTTGGCTTTTTATAATTTTTATTTCTCTGCTGTGGTATCTTTTATTTTTCATTCATTTCAAGTTTATTTTCCTTTTCTTTATGTGGTAGAATTAAAGTACCTATTTTAGTGTCTGATTTAACACCTGAATCATCTCAGGATTGGCTTCTGTTTATTGTCTTTTCTCTTCAGACTGGGTTACATATTCCTGCTTCTTTGTATGTCAAGTCAGTTATTGATTGTACACTGGACATTGTGACTTTTGTTATAGAGACTTTGAGTTGTGTTATAATCCTCTAAAAATGTTGTTTTGGTTTCAGTAGTCAATCAGCTTGATTGCTTCTGTCTTGCTTTTTGTTGGCAGTTGTTCAAATCTCAGTTCAGTTCTTTAAGCCTTCACTATGCCACTTAGTGGTTATCTCACCATGGGTGTTTTTTGAGTAAGGTGAGACTTGTGTGGTCTTACACAGAATTAGGTGTTCACCTTCTGAGATTTCCTCCCTCCTCTCTGACCACAGGTGCTCCTTTTCTTGTATTTCTAGCTAGACGGGTATCAAAATTTCTGTCAGAATTTTAGCTATGCCTAAACTGCTGAGCTACTGTGTGACTGGGGGCTATCCGGAGGGCAGAGTTACAAAAGAAAAATATAACTGGGAAACTTATCTCCTGCTGATTGTTTATCCAGGCTTTGGCTGCCCTCCTTAGTTCTCCTGTTCTTGTTTACCTTTCAGAGTCCTCAGGTGGAGTTGTTGCTTTTCAGAATTTGTAGGCATAATCAGTATGGAGGGACAGATTGTAGAGAAATTACATTGCCATGGGAGAACTGGAAATTTTTCAATATCCGTTTATTAATGAAAAAGACAATTACTTCTGTAAAGAACAAAACAATGATTGGATAGCAAGAGTAAAAATTTTAGCACAGTTCTAGGAGCATTTAAATACCTTCTATCATCACAGGAGAGAATGTTTTCATAGTAAAGTTAATTACTCTAGACATACCACAAGGTTAGAATCTTAGAAATCTGGGGCTGGAAGGAAATGAAAGGTTATTAATCTAACCTCATCATTTTTCATATTGTATCCTAAAGTGAAATGTATGGCCTAAATTAACTCAGTCCACTATTCAGATTAACCATATAGTTGTCATATATACCATATATTCACATAGGTATATGTAATGAAGTCACAGCTTTGGTTTCCTGAGAGTGTATGTTGTTGTATTCCCCCAACCCTAAAATCTAAAAATTAGACAAAGTCAGTTCCCTCTTATAGGAAAGGAGTAACCTAAACTAGTCAGAGTATAAATATTTGCTGTACTGAATTTGACTAGCTAGATCTATTTTAAATTCCACTTATTTTGGTTTAGGGGCATAAATACAAGTTAGGATTTAGTTGCTAGTCTGACTTTTTCTAGTTATAAGAAGTATGAAAAAGACTTAAATGAGTATGTCTGTGCTTTAATAAGAATATTAGGATACTGCCTAAACTCAAAAAAAATTAGTGGTGCCATTAATCTAGAATCTGCAAAAGTTGATGCTGGTTATAGGGGTGGAAGTAATCGAATTGATTTTGAAAAAAAATCAAGTAAATAAATAAATAAAAATATATGAGAGTGGTGACTGGTATGAAGGAATAAAGCAAGGTATGCTGATAGAAGATGAGTCTAAAGCTCATCAGAAAGGGGGATAGAGAAAGCCCCATGAACAGATCGGATCTTACCTCAGTACTAACTACCCTTTGAGGGTCTTGCAAATAAAGGGAACAGCAATGGAAAAGTCCTTAAGGTAGAAACAAGTTTGGTATTTCAGAGAGACAGAACTAAGGCAGTTTGGTGGACTGGAGTCAGGGATTGGAAATCAGTGACTTAAAGAAATCACACTTGAGCAATTGGGACTTTGCTGGCTGTGGTGAGGTCTTCAGATTGTATTCATGGTCATTTGCCCCAGCCAAACAGATTTTCTGCTTTTTTTTTTCAATCATTTATACTTAAACTGTTGGGCTCTTGCTCACATAGTTGTTCCCGCATGGATATTCTGTGTCTCATATGTTCCCATTCAACTCTTATCCCATTTCTAAAAGTAATGCTCAAATCTAATGTCATCCATGAAATCTTTCCTGATTGCTCTGATAGGATGTATTCTTTCCCCTTTTCTATATAGCCATCCATTCATTCTTTGAAACTCAGTTATTGATTGAGAGCCAGCTATATACCAGGCATTGTTATAGGCCCTAGGAATTCAAAGATAAATAAGCCATTTTCCTTGCTTTTATCAACCCAATATTTAGTGAAGAAGATAGCCATATGAATACATAATTATGATTAAACATGATGAATGCTGTAACTGATGAAAAGTGAAGCATATTTGCTGGGGATGTTACAGAAAATACTGGAAAGCCTGACCTGGATCACTAACGGAAGAACCAAGAACGGAGGTCTTGCAGTGTTGAGGCTTTATATCACACCGGTGGGCTCAGAGGGGAGTAATCTCCCAAAAGTCTGAGCCCCAAACAAAGGTAAAGGGAGCAATATATATCTTCCTGCTTCTGTATCTGTAACATTCCTATGTGCACAGCAAACAAGCAAGCAAGGGGGACTAAGTTTAGGGAGTAAGTGCCTGGCACAGCGGGGAGTGAAGGGGAGAGGGAAGTTAAGGGAGTTTCTGTTGTCTTTGCTAAGAAGAGCAGCAGAAGGGAGCCACCTGGACTAGACTGCTGTCCTTGTAAGTTTTTCCCCATCAGGGACAAAGAAGAAAAAACACTACCTCTGTATGAGTAGAGTTTCAGAGGAAGAGTAGGAGTTTGTTGTGTGGGGAAGTTGAGGAAGACTGTTTCAGACCCTGTGTCTGAACATGCAAAGACATGAAGACATGAGTAGACATTGTGGGTCTGAGTAATAGTGGAAGGTCCAGGATGATCACCAAACACTTGGGCAGTTTCAGGAGTATGTACAGAAATTTCCATGCCTTGCCAAGGAATTTGGACTTTATGGGCAACAGGAAAAAGAAATGGAGAGAATTACCTGGTGGCATTGTGGAGGGTGATCCTGAGCGAGAAAGAAGACATGTGGTCATGTTTGCCTGTTGGAATAGGTCCAAATGGATGATAAGGACCTGAATTCAGGCAATGACAGTGAACAAACAGGAGGGGCTGGATTTAAGGGGCAGTTCTGCCGTAGAAATGACAATGTTGGTGGCCAGTTGAATGTGGAACATATGGGAAAAGGAGAGCTTTGAAGGGGCAGGCTTGAGCGAAAGGTGCCACTATTAACTGAAACAGAGAACAGGTGGAGCATGGTTAAAGGAGAGGTAATTAGTTCTGTTTTGAACAGGTTGTATTAAAAACTGCTGCAGTACACTCAAACATACCTATCTTGCTTATTGCTTGTACACCTCAATTGGTACTTGGCAGCTGCTGCTGTATATTCTGTGTGGTTAGCATTCTATTACAAGGGTGACCTCTCTTACCCCCACAGCAGTACTCACATGATCTGTCCCTAACATGTGCTCAGTAAATATTTATTAATAAATAGAATTGTAACATTGATGATTCTTTCTTACAATTTGCACAGCTACTCTTTTGGGCCTCCATGGGTTCCACTAATAGAACATTCATGAAGCTCGTGGAAGTTGCATAGCTACTCTTTTGGGCCTCCATTGGGTTCCACTAATAGAACATTTATGAAGCTCACTGATAAAGTGTCAGCCTGGCTTTCTACTTGTGTCCATCTTCACCCATGAGTTAGGAAGAATGAACGAACTCTTGTCAGCAATGCTTTCACGGAGGAGAGTTTTGAGTAAGCCTCTATATTCTCCTTAAATGGACTCCTTTTGCAGTTTATGCAGCAAAAGGTGATGATGCTTTGTGGCATGCGTTACCTCTTCAAGGTTTCAGGTACAAAAAGAGGGAGAGGCCATATCTCTCCTATTTTCCATAGTTTACCTTATATCCAGAGCTATAATTAGTGCCTAAGGAAACTTCAGTAAATATCTAACAGACAAGTGAATGAATAAATATTTCCCCATGTGTTTATATTTTGATTTCTATACAAATCTGGCGTCGAGGCAGTATTAGATTTATTCCTTAGCACTCAGTCTTTTTTTACTTTAAAAGTACTTGAGATGTATTGTACACCTATGTATTTTTAGAAAATTTAACTTTCTGACCTGTGTCAACTTTGCTAGATAGGCAGTGTGAAGAAATATCCCAAAGTCCTTTGATTGGGTCTACAGAAAAGAAATCTTTTTCTTCTGCCACTGCTTTCAGAATTGCATTTACACCAGGCCTTTTAGGAGAATCTGATTTTCTCTATAGTCTGTAAAGATTGTGACCTATTCATTCCCCTTGGTTTTGAAGAGTCTGTGGTGATTACTGGTGGGGGAGGGCAAAGAGGGCTGTCAGAGGATGTCTTGATTGACCCCAGGGCAGGCAAGCTGGAAATGCCCTGATGGATGCAGGCGGTGCCTGCTGGGATGGGAAAGGAAGGCACCTTCAGGTCTTCAGGCACAAAGCCAGTGTGCTTCAGGTTTTGCCTGTCTTCGTAGCAGCTGTGGGCTGCCTGCCTCCTACCACCCTAGAGTGTCAGTCAAGGGCGTACTCCTCAGCCATGCACCCTTCATGCCCTTTCCCCACCTGGTCTTTCCTTCTTTCTTCTTGTGCTTAAGTAATTCTTTCCTCTCTTCATTTCTCTGAATAATTTACATCCGTTAGTTCTCTTTGAAATCCTGCACCAGGGCCTTTTCCTCTGCGTCTCGGGAGGCGTGTCCTGAGTCACCAAGAGTTAAGGACGCTGATGGCCGGTCTGGCGGCATTTCCGGTTTCTCGAGCCCTTCACCTGTTCAGACAAACCTGGTTCCACCTCAGAGGGGCCATGTGGTCAGATACACAACTGAATAGCAAAAATCACTGCGAATTATTCAGGCTTTTTGAAGGGTTTCGAAGATGAAGAAAACATAGCCCACAGCTGCATTTATAAAATCCACTCTCTCTTCCTGTCCACTGTGCTTATATCCAACTGCTCTCTCCAGTCCAACTATATTGCTTTAACTCCTCAATCTCCCCATTTTCTTTCTTAGCACTTAATCATGTACCAGAATTAACTTCTCTCTCAACAAGGTGTAATCCTTCTAATTTAGGAAGGAGGAGAGGAAGTGAGAAGTTATAGGAGAAAGGAAGCTTGTGAACACTCTTTATGCAATTGTTTTTCTACTATTTTGTTATAAGGTACAAAAATCAGTTTTAAATAAATATTTTAAGACTAAGTCTGGCACATACTAGTATATATGAAGAGAATTTTCCAAGAAAACAATTTTAAATTATTTCATAATGCCATTGTTTTTAAAGACAAAATATGAACTTTCAGGGGACTAATTCCTTGTCAAACAAATTTGCTCTTAAATGATTGACTTTGTGATGGGAGAAATTACATATTCTGGTATTGTGTCTTCCATCAAAGTCTGAATCACTCATAGAGGACATTTTAAAGTAACATTTTAAAGAGGACATATTTTGCTACCAGGAGGAAAAACATACAAGAAAGTGTTCCTAGACTGCTAGCTATGAACATAACAATTTGCCAGTTGTCTGCATTGAGAAGGCCTAAGATCAAGTTCACTAGGTATATGCTGTTTATGAGTAGGGAGGTCGCAAGGGCAAAGTGCAGAGCCTGTCTTATAGGAAGCTCTTGATGGATGTTTAGTGAACTGAATTGATTTGGAAGCTTTGAAGTCTGGAAATTTACTGTTGGACATTCACCTCTCACATCTATTTGTCTTAATTTCTGAAGTTGCCTTCCATACTTCTTTCTTTTCCAATCACACACACACAGGCCCTCACACCTGATTCTCATGTCATTGGAATGTACTGGGTGTTTTCCACCTGTAAGTGTGGAAGATTGTGAGCTTCTAGAGGAATACAGAAGGGATAGTGTCTAAGTTTACAAGGCCTACACCTGAAGCCTAGGTACATGTTTTTAAATGATGCATATGATTTATTCTAGTGTGACTTCTATGGGAGAGTGGGAGAAGGATGCTATAATATTTTTACATGGTTGAGTTAGCTTTTCTCCTTCTCTTAACATTGTCATCATTTGTTCATTTTTCCAGATATTAGTTATCTTTGGGTTTAACTCTGGGACCATAAACTGATGAAGATGGTAGGTAGACAAACAGAATCTTTTTCATGGAGTTATGACTCAACCAGATGGTTATAAACCTGTTATATTATTAAGTACTTCCATTACTTCTGGTGACTTCCTTAAAATGCACAAGCATTTAAAGAAATCTGTGAATTCTTTCCTAAAATAATGCAGACATCGACAGACAATTGTCCTTTTACAAAGTGTATTGTCTTTGTAAGAAAGTCTGACATCTTTTTTTTCAAAGTAGTACATATAGATTAGCTTTATTCTTTTTTTTTTTGGAAAGGAATTATTTGAATTAGTTTTTTTTAAGTTTATTTTGATATCATTAATCTACAATTAAATGTGCAATATTATGGTGATTACACTACCCCCTTCATCAGGTCCCCCCCACCAACCCCATTACAGTCACTGTCCATCAGCATAGTGAGATGCTATAGAGTCACTACAGGTCTTCTCTGGGTTGTACAGCCCTCCCCGTGGCCCCCTAACATTACATCTGCTAATCGTAATGCCCCTTCTTCCCCCTTGTCCCTCCTTTCCCACCCATCTTCTGCAGTCCCTTTCCCTTTGGTAACTGTTAGTCCATTCTTGGGTTCTGTGAGTCTGCTACTGTTTTGTTCCTTCAGTTTTTTTCTTTGTTCTTATGCTCCACATATGAGTGAAATCATTTGGTACTTATCTTTTTCAGCTCGGCTTATTTCACTGAGCATAATACCCTCTAGCTCCATCCATGTTGTTGCAAATGGTAGGATTTGTTTTCTTCTTATGGCTGTATAATATTCCACTGTGTATATGTACCACTTCTTCTTTATCCATTCATCTACTGATGGACACTTAGGTTGCTTCCATTTCTTGGCTATTGTAAATAGTGCTGTGATAAACAGGGGTGCATCTGTCTTTTTCAAACTGGGGTGCTGCATTCTTAGGGTAAATTCCTAGGAGTGGAATTCCTGGGTCAAATGGTATTTCTATTTTGAGTTTTTTGAGGAACCTCCATACTGCTTTCCACAATGGTTGAACTAATTTGCAGTCCCACCAGCAGTGTAGGAGGGTTCCCTTTTCTCCACATCCTCGCCAACATTTGTTGTTGTTTCTGTTTTGGATGTTGGCCATCCTCACTGGTGTGAGGTGGTATCTCATTGTGGTCTTAATCTGCATTTCTCTGATGATTAGTGATGTGGAGCATCTTTTCATGTGCCTGTTGGCCATATGAATTTCTTCTTTAGGGAAGTGTCTATTCATGTCCTCTGCCCATTTCTTAATTGGACTATTTGCTTTTTGTTTGTTGAGGTGCATAAGTTCTTTATATATTTTGGATGTCAACCCCTTATCGGATACATCATTTATGAATATATTCTCCCATACTGTAGGATGTCTTTTTGTTCTACTGATGGTGTCCTTTGCTGTACAGAAGCTTTTCAGCTTGATATAGTCCCACTTGTTCATTTTTGCTTTTGTTTCCCTTGCCCGGGGAGATATGTTCATGAAGAAGTTGCTCATGTTTATGTCCAAGAGATTTTTGCCTATGTTTTCTTCTAAGAGTTTTATGGTTTCATGACTTACATTCAGGTCTTTGATCCACCTTGAGTTTACCTTTGTGTATGGGGCTAGACAGTAGTCCAGTTTCATTCTCTTACATGTACCTAGCTGTCCAGTTTTTCCAACACCAGCTGCTGAAGAGGCTGTCATCTCCCCAATGTATATCCAAGGCTCCCTTATCAAATATTAATTGACTGTATATGTTTCGGTTGATGTTTGTATTTTCTAGTCTATTCCACTGGTCTATGGGTCTGTTTTTGTGCCAACGCCAAATTGTCTTGATTACTGTGGCTTTGTAGTAGAGCTTGAAGTCAGGGAGAGTAATTCCGCCTGTTTTATTCCTCCTTCTCAGGATTGCTTTGGCTATTCGGGGACTTTTGTGGTTCCATATGAATTTTAGAATTATTTGTTCCAGTTCATTGAAGAAAGCTGATGGTATTTTGATAGGGATTGCATTGAATCTGTATATTGCTTTAGGTAGTATAGCCATTCTGACAATATCTACTCTTCCTAGCCAAGAGCATGGGATGAGTTTCCCTTTGTTAGTGTCCTCTTTAATTTCTCTTAGAAGTGTCTTGCAGTTGTCAGAGTACAGGTCTTTCACTTCCTTCACTAGGTTTATTCCTAGGTATTTTATTCTTTTTGATGCAATTGTGAATGGAATTGTTTTTCTGATTTCTCTTTCTGTTAGTTCATCGTTAGTGTATAGGAAAGCAACAGATATCTGTGTGTTAATTTTGTATCCTGCAACTTTGCTGAATTCAGATATTAATTCTAGTAGTTTGGGAGTGGAGTCTTTAGGGTTTTTTATGTACAATATCATGTCATCTGCAAATAGTGACAATTTGAGTTCTTCATTACCAATCTGGATGCCTTGTATGTCTTTGTTTTGTCTGATTGCTGTGGCTAGGACCTCCAGTACTATGCTGAATAACACTGGAGAGAGTGGGCATCCCTGTCTTGTTTCCGATCTTAGATGAAAAGCTTTTAGCTTCTCGCTGTTCAGTATGATGTTAGCTGTGGGTTTGTCATATATGGCCTTTATGATGTTGAGGTACTTGCCGTCTATACCCATTTTGTTGAGAGTTTTAATCAGGAATGGATGCTGAATTTTGTCAAATGCTTTTTCAGCATCTATGGAGATGATCGTGTGGTTTTTGTTCTTCTTTTTATTGATGTGGTGAATGATGTTGATGGATTTTCGAATGTTGTACCATCCTTGCATCCCTGGGATGAATCCCACTTGATCATGGTGTATGATCCTCTTGATGTATTTTTGAATTCGGTTTGTTAATATTTTGTTGAGTATTTTTACATCCACATTCATCAGGGATATTGGTGTGCAGTTTTCTTTTTTGGTGAGGTCTTTGCCCGGTTTTGGTATTAGAGTGATGCTGGCTTCATAGAATGAGCTTGGAAGTATTCCCTCCTTTTCTATTTTTTGGAAAACTTTAAGAAGAATGGTGTTATTTCTTCTCTGTATGTCTGGTAGAATTCAGAGGTGAATCCATCTGGTCCGGGGGTTTTGTTCTTGGGTAGTTTTTTGATTACAACTTCAATTTCGTTGCTGGTGATTCGTCTGTTTAGTTTTTCTGTTTCTTGTTTGGTCAGTTTTGGAAGGTTGTATTTTTCTAAGAAGTTGTCCATTTCTTCTATGTTTTCCAGCTTGGTAGCATATAGATTCTCATAATATTCTCTTATAATTCTTTGTATTTCTGTGGGATCCGTCTTTATTTTTCCTTTCTCATTTCTGATTTTGTTTATGTGTGTAGATTCTCTTTTTCTCTTAATGAGTCTGGCTAGGGGTTTATCTGTTTTGTTTATTTTTTCAAAGAACCAGCTCTTGGTTTCATTGATTTTTTCTGTTGGTTTGTTCTTCTCAATTTTATTTATTTATTCTCTGATCTTTATTATGTCCCTCCTTCTGGTGACTTTGGGTCTCATTTGTTCTTCTTTTTCCAATTTCATTAATTGTGTCTTTAGACTATTCATTTGGGAATGTTCTTTTTTCTTTAGATAGGCCTGGATTGCACTATACTTTCCTTTTAGAACTGCCTTTGCTGTGTCCCAGAGAAGTTGTGGCTTTGTGTTGTTGTTGTCGTTTGTCTCCATATACTCTTTCCTTTCTGTTTTGATTTAGTCATTGACCCATTGATTAATTAGGAGAATGTTGTTAAGTCTCCATGTATTTGTGAGCCTTTTTGTTTTCTTACTAAAATTTAATTCTAGTTTTATACCTTTATGATCTGAGAAGTTGGTTGGTAGAATTTCAATATTTTCGATACTGAGGTTCTTTTTGTGGCCTAGTATGTGGTCTATTCTGGAAAATGTTCCATGCGCACTTGAGAAGAATGTGTATCCTGTTGCTTTTGGGTGTAGAGTTCTGTAGATGTCTGTTAGGTCCATCTGTTCTAGTGTGTTGTTCAGTGCCGCTGTGTCTTTACTTATTTTCTGTCTTGTTGATCTATCCCTTGGAGTGAGTGGTGTGTTGAAGTCATCTAAAGTAAATGCATTGCTGTCTATTTCCCCCTTTAATTCTGTTAGCATTTGTTTCACATATGCTGGCGCTCCTGTGTTGGGAGCATATATGTTTAAAATGGTTATATCCTCTTGTTGGACTAACCCCTTTATCATTATGTAATGTACTTCTTTATGTCTTGCTACTTTCCTCGTTTTGAAGTCTATTTTGTCTGATACAAGCACTGCTACACCTATTTTTTTCTCCTTGTTGTTTGCATGAAATATATTTTTCCACTCCTTCACTTTTAATCTGGGTATATCTTTGCATTTGAGGTGAGTTTCTTGTAGGCAGCATATAGATGGGTCTTGCTTTTTTATCCATTCTGTTACTGTGTGTCTTTTGATTGGTGCATTCAGTCCATTTACATTTAGGGTCGTTATCGATACATATGTACTTATTGCCTTTGCTGGCTTTAGATTCATGGTTACCAAAGGTTCAGGGGTTGCTTCTTAACTATCTAACAGTCTAACTTAACTTTCTTGTTAAGTTATTGTAAACACAGTCTGATGTTTCTTTATTTCTCTCCCTTCTTATTCTTCCTCCTCCATTCTTTATATACTAGGTGTTTTATTCTTTGCCTTTAGTTAGTATTGGATGGTCTGCTTTCTTTGCTATGATTTTATATTCTCTGGTGACAGCTTTTTAGCCTTTGCATTGCTTCACTCTAGAGCAGTTCTTTTAAGATGTCCTGTAGAGGTTGTTTATGGGAGGCAAATTCTCTCAGCTTTTGCTTGTCTGGAAATTGTTTAATCCCTCCATCATATTTAAATGATAATCGTTCTGGATACAGTATTCTTGGTTCGAGGCCCTTCTGTTTCATTACGTTAAATATATCATGCCATTCTCTTCTAGCCTGTAAGGTTTCTGTTGAGAAGTCTGATGTTAGTCTGATGGGTTTTCCTTTGAAGGTGATCTTTTTCTTTCTCTAGCTGCCTTTAATACTCTGTCCTTATCTTTGATCTTTGCCATTTTAATTATTATGTGTCTTGGTGTTGTCTTCCTGGGGTCCCTTGTGTTAGGAGATCTGTGGGCTTCCATGGACTGCAAGACTATTTCCTTCCCAGCATGGGGAAGTTTTCAGCAATTATTTCTTCAAAGACACTTTCTATCCCTTTTTCTCTCTCTTCTTCCTCTGGTACTCATATAATGCGAATATTGTTCCGTTTAGATTGGTCACACAGTTCTCTTAATATTCTTTCATTCCTAGTGATCCTTTTATCTCTCTCTGCCTCAGCTGCTCTGTGTTCCTGTTCTCTGATTTCCATTGCATTAACAGTCTCTTGCATCTCGTCCAGTCTGCTGCTCAGCCCGTTGATGGCTTGTCTCATTTCTGCGTTGTCTTTCCTGACTTCCCTCACTTCCTCCCTTAGTTCTTGCATATTTCTCTGTAGATCCATCAGCATGGTTATGACTTTTATTCTGAATTCTTTTTCAGGAATATTCTGCATTTCCATCCCTTCAGGTTCCCTCTCAGGTGTTGTCTGTGTCTCGGTGATTTTTGTCTGTACCATATTCCTCTGTCTTTTCATGTTGATAGGAGTGGTCACTGGTAGGTGCCTGGTATGTCAGTTGGGCTCTTTAAGACTTAAAGAAAAACAAAAAAACCAAAAACAAAAGAAAACAAACAAGCAAAAAAAAAAAAAAAGAAGGAAGAGATAGAAAAGAAAAAGAAAAAGAAAGAAAAGAAAGAGAAAAGAAAGGGAAAAAAAAAAGAAAACGCCCACTTGGAGTGCATTCTGTAAGGATGCTGTAGGTGTCGCTGTTGCTCCACTATTCCACAGCCGCGGCCGCGCCGCTCTTTGTAGCTCTGGCCAGGGCGGGAACGAATGGGAGGCTGTTGTTCTCTGTATACAGTTTTAGTGTGGCTGCTCCCTTTTCTCAGTCACCAGCCAAGGGGTCCGAAATTCCTCAGGACTCCTAGCCTACTGGGCTGAGCATGCCGGGGCGATGGTGTTCCCTCGCTGAGCCCCCTGCCTCTCCCAGACCGCTACAAACCGCCCGCACTTTTCTCTTGTCCTGGGGTGCTGGCTCGTTCACGGCTCAAAACCTGCACCTTCTGCCTCTCCAGTGTCCGATGCACCATGAGATGTGTGTCAGCGGTCCTGGCGCTGACCACCGGGGCTGGTTATTTCGCAGACCTGCTCTTCCACTCCCTCCCTGCTCTGAATCCTCTCCTCCCCCCAGCGCAGTGGGTTGGGTGAGTGCTGGAGTCCGTATCTTACCCGTCTCGCGGGTTGCCAAGTCCTCTCAGGTGTAGCTGCATGCTGTGCACTTTCCTCTGTATTCTCGTCTCTCTTTTAGGAATAATTGTATTTGCTGTATTTTCGTAGATAAATATAATGTTGGGAGGAGATTTCTGCCACCCTGCTCACGCCGCCATCTTCCCGGAAGTCCCGAAAGTCTGACATCTTTAACACTAGATAAACCTAATAACTTTTCATACACTGTTCATTATATAGTAAAATTTGGCTTCTGTCAACTCTGACCCTACGCAAAATTCAGTAACAACCATGGCACATCACCAATAAGGCTGTGATAGTGGCCAAAGGTTGATGGTGCCATGAAGCTAATACCAGTTCTGTTAATAAGGCTCCTTTATGTACCTGTCTATCCTGTCTATTTGGAACTGTTGAATGTGGGTGCGTGGCTAAACCCTTCCAGTTTCAGTTTCCTTATCTGAAAAATGAAGGCAATAGCAACCAATCTCAAAGTTATGAGAATAAATAAGAAAATATATGTAAAGATAGATTTTTGAGATAGGAAAGGAATCAGATTTGGTTTTCTAATGTAATGGCAAAGAATGTCTATCTATTTCCTTCCTCTCTCCTCCAGGTTTCCAGAGCCTCATCTGATCTCTCACCTGACCTGTGTTGAGGGCTGGCAAGCTGACCCTTCTCTTTTTTTCTGCCCCTGAGCAACAGCAGCCCCTCTGGTGGGGACATGTTTGTGTGTGCAAAATAGAGAACTCCTTCCCTGTGTGTCTTAACTAGCTAATACTCTCTTTCCTGGAAATCCAGGCTCCATCCACTTGAAATCCAAATGAACAAGAGGACATTAGAAAAGATGAAGATAAGAAAACAGGTGGGAGCATCAACCTAAGGAAACCCTGTGACTAGCAACATCTTCCTTAGGGAAAGTTGGGCATGTTTGAAAGACTTCCTTAGGGCATGTGGGCAAACTAGGAGCCATTAAGTTTTGAGTTGTAGCCCAGGCTGAACTTCCATCTAATTGGGCAAGTCATTGCTCCTATTTACGTTCAGTGGCTTTCTTCATAAAATTAAGGGAGTTGGTCTGGCTTTTGGATTATAAGCTCAAAAGTCCATAGGATAGGCAGGTCATTTGAATGGACACAGTGGGCCAAGGGAAAGTGCTTGCACAGATGTGACATGAGTGTGGGGTCCATAAGGAATTGCAGAGCTGCACATACTTAGCTCCAGGCTTTAATGACCCAAGGGAGGGGGTAATGATCTGCCCAAAAGCAGATCCAAGATTAGAGTTTGGGTATAGATAGTTTATTTGGGAGTGGGTCCCAGGAAGCATGTTGAGAGAAAGGGGCAATGAGACCAAGAATGGATGCAACTCAATAAAATATGTAATAACACAGAGGGTTTTTAGGGCAGTACAGCTACTCTGACACTATATTCATGGATACATGTTGTTACACATTTGTCCAAACCCATAGAATGCACATCCAGAGTGAACTCTACTGTAGTCTATGGACTTTGGGGGATAATGTGTCAATGTGGATTCACTGATTATAACAAATGTACAACATAATATAACATGATTATTACAAATGTATAATAAATATAACAAATGTGGGAGAAGTCGATAGTTGGGGAGACTGTGCGTGTGTTGGGCTAGGGCTGTAGGGGCACTTTCTGTACCTTCCGCTCAATTGTGCTGTGAACTTTAAACTGTTCTGAAATATAGTCTGTTTTTTAGAAAACAGTGTGCTAATGAGTGTGGGCAAGTAAGGCTCAATAACCTTTGAGAACCTCCTGAGAGAATCTTTGTGCATGTCCCAGAAACATGCTTCTGAGGACCTAGGCATTATATTTAGTTCTCAAAGGTACAGAAAGGAGAGATGAGTGCCATTGTAATACATATTTTATGTGTAAGGAAACTGAGGCACACAGAGTTCGTGACTTATCCAAGGCCAAATAGCTATGAATTGGCAGACCTGGGATCTAAATCTAGGTGACTGGCTTTGAGTCACTGTAGCTCACTGCCCTGGGTTTCACTGACTGTACTCAAACCTAAACTGCATGGGGAGGGACAAACCCAAATCCTACCATCAGCTTACTTGGTGCCATCTAAAGTTGAACGAAAGTATAGATCACTTAAATCTCTGGTCCTTTAATGAAATCATTTCCAAAATAAAAGTTTGGACTGAAAAACACTTTTTCTTTGATATTTTAGTTTTGAGGGATTTTATTTGTGTGAGAGCTGCTGAGATCTAGGGAAAAGCCATTTATTAAACAAATAT
This sequence comes from Smutsia gigantea, assembly GCA_032199065.1. Lineage (NCBI taxonomy): Eukaryota > Metazoa > Chordata > Mammalia > Pholidota > Manidae > Smutsia > Smutsia gigantea. The sequence goes on from JAVSCE010010492.1 coordinate 17,863, forward strand.
GGAGACTTGAAAGTATTTTCCTAAGGATTTTAAAAATCCAGGAAAAGATATCCTCTTTAGAAAGTCCAATAATTATTACACACATATTTTTTTTCAGCTGAACACAGGAATACTTTGAGAACAAAAAGTTCTATTTTAGTTACTGAAACTCTGCTGTTTTTGCTATCTCATCAATTCAGACTGATGGGTAGTTCTATTATAGACATGTCAAGGTGGGATGTAGTAATTTTTCTTCTATTGTTCTTATCTTTACAAATGTTAGGTACAAAGAATTTATAACATCCTCTCCAAATTTAAAAGGGAATTATGTTTGTAGACATAAAATCTAGTGCATTCATCAAACACATTTGGTGCTTGCTATATAAGCTTTGAGCCCTTGAGGGATAGCTGCAATTTCCAAGTGTTTCTAGGGTATTAGGTTTTATTTAAAGTATTTGAGCAATTTTTTGTAGATACGAACTTTTTGTAGTTGGTTTTATACTACCTTGAATAAAAAATAAAATTGCCTGGGCAAACTTCATAAATCATTTTTTCAAAGTCTGAGCTGTGCCTCTTTGAAAGTAAATGTTTTTTCCCACCTTGGACTTTATTAGCAAATACACTTCAGGGCCTTACCTATGGACAATTACAATAATCAAAACTTACAACTGACACTGTAAATAATAGCAATAAACAAAATGATACCTCTCCTCAAGGAATTCACTACTTAGTGGGAGATAAAGACAAAAGACGGAACAGGAAACTGCAGTTGTGTTGCAGTGTCATAAGGGTAGCAGTGAAAGCCCGGAGACAATGAGGGTCTAAAGACAGGCAGCTAAACTTGACTGTGAGAGAAAGGAACAGGCTCAGAAAAGAACTCTTGAAGTGATAGCTAAGGAAGAACAGACAATTATCTAGGCAAAGGAGGAAAGGGGAGGAAGAGTGTTTTAGGAAGAGAGAACTGCCCATGTAAAGGACTGGAGAAGAGCAAGTATAAGGCTTGAGGACCTGAAAGCAATACCCTGTTGAACCCTAGGCTGGAGAGGGGTTAGTGGAACAGTAACTTAGGAGGGAGGTGGGGCCGAGGTTAGGTCGGGTTTTGTTGTAGACCATGTTTCTGGTCCTCATCCCACAAGAGTGGGTAGGCATTAAAGTAAGGGTACTGTGGGCAGAGTATGATTTCTGGAATTCCTTGCTGACCTTGATTAGAGACATTGAAGGAAAACAATGAGTGGAGCCCTTGGCAGCTGTTTTATGGTAGAGAAAACATCTTGAACTAATGAAACCTCTGTGAACTGGTTGTCTTTAGCATATAACTAACTTTAATGATGAGTACATTCACATCTAGAAGATTTTTTTTCTTCTAATACTTCATTCCATTTCCCAGACCCAGTTCCAATGTGTGTGTGAGGGTGGGGATTTTCCCACACAAGACACAAAGCAATTCTTGAACACCAGCAGGATGTCAGAGAACTCAACTCAATTATGACATTATCTGCCTGAAGACAGCACCAAATTCCCCCGGTTAAGGGCTCTGTTGTACAAGACTGCTCTATACCCCCTACTTCAGATGCTGGTCGCAAACCCCATGCTGTTAACCTCTGTGTGGAGAAAATGGAAATTTCTGACCAGGATTCCTGCCTGTCCTTAATAGCACCCATTGTGTATATGCATATATATATGTGCATGTATATAAGAGACTGTTTGCACATCTATGGGATGTTTACCAGGGACAGAGTGGCTGGTCAGTCATGGCAGTACTGGCCTACGGGAGTGGTGGAAAGGAAATGCCCATTCTCTCTTCTTCCCAGTTCCTGGTATGTAATTGGATGAGCGTCTTCCAGTTACCAGACACCCACCCACAGTGTTCCTCCCGGTGCTAGGGCCAGGGAAGTAGAGGGCTAGGAGAGCGCGGAGGAGTGGGGCAAGCGTGGAAGCCTGGGGAGAGAAGTAGGAGAGAACAGCAGCTGGTGGAGGGAAGCTGTGGAGCCCTGATGCCAGGAGGGATTGAGCTGGTGCTGGGGAGCAGGAGGGAGCAGCACGAGAGCCAGGAGAGGCTGAGACCTACTGCCATGAGAATGAACGTGGTGCTCCTTTTGAACCCCAAACTTCTTGCCCTTGCCTTTATTCAGTTTCCTTGAATTTTTAAGGGACTTGCCCCATGCAGGGAACTCCCACCTCTCAGAGCAACATTATCGGCATAGTCGGCAGGGTTAATTGAGCCCGAAGGACTGTGTTCACGGGAGGGCTGCTTCAGCAGGGTGCCCTCTGGGAGGGGGTGCACCTGGGTGTCCCCTAGTGGGGGGTGGTCTGGGGCATCTTGCTTCCTAGAGGAGTGGGCCTCTCTCCAGGACTGGGGGGAGGTTGTGACGCCTGAGTCAGTGGAGTTGGCCCTCTGCCAAATGGGGGACTACTGAGGGAAACTGCGTGCCCATGAGGCCGTGGGAACTGTGGGTTGGATGTTTCTCATAGCATTGGGAAGGGTTGCTGAGGAGAGAGATGCACTTCTGTGGGAAGTGGCAGAATGGGAATGCAAGCTGTGGGATGCTGTGAGGAAGGAAAGTTGTTAAAGACTGAGGTAGCGCTGCTGAAGGATGTGATAATAACCCAGGAAGGGGCAGCAGGAGAGTGCAGGCTCGTGATGCCATGGGGAAGATGAAGGAAGTAGTCATGCCTTCAGCACCAGAAATGGTAGAAGAGCCGTCAGAGGAGGAGGAGCTTCAGGAGAAGATGCCAGAGGAGAGCGAGTGGGTGGTGTGGAGGGTGGTGCCGCTGCCGGTGTCACCGGAGGCACCAGCCCCTCAGCTATTGGAAGCCCCACCCAGTTGTAATTAAGAAAGTAAAGATGCAGCCACAGCGGGTTCCCGGGGAGAGAGGCAGCCCCCTCCCCTGGTTGCGAGCACTCCATGCCCCACCCCTACACCCAGGCTGAGCTGCTGGACTTGAGCTCCCAGTTTTGGCAGAAGCCCTTGGAGCCTATGTCAGCCTGGCTTTCGGACCTCTGAGACTTAATTGTTGATGGAATTGTTTTGTCTGGGTTAGAAATGGGGAAGCTGGCTTCCCTGATGACTCACTCCTCTCTCCAGGGGAGATTACAAAATGCTTCTCAGACCCCAGGGAACCACTCTGGTCCTCATCGGCAGTACTTCCTGCAGGAGAGTAAGCTGACCCCACCTGAACCCTCACAGGAAGACTATTGGGTGTTGGGGTTTGACTGAGGGAGGGTCAAGGCCTTCATTTTGCCAGACATGGTGGGGACTGGAGGCCACATGTTGGAATATCAATTCATTGGTCCCCAGTGAATGTTCAGTGTGTTCTGGCTCTGGTGGACACAGGAGTTGAAAGCTCCCTGATTTACTGTGACCCTGAGTGGTTTCCTGGGACCCCCCACTATTATAGATGGTTGCAGGGATGGGGCTGTCAGAGTGGAACAAGCCCAAATCCCATTGGAAATAGGGCATCTAATGATGTGTAAGATATCATGCTCAATTCTGATTCTCTTACAAATAAATGTGGCATTATTTTAAGAGGTTTTGAGTCTTGTAGGCTACTGGGGAGTGTTTATCCTGCACTTGGCACAATTTCTGTGGCCTTTATGCCATTTGGTTATGCAAGGGCATCAGGTGGGGTTGGGATGAAATGTGTGCATTTGCCTTTGCTGTTGCAAAACAGACAGTCAGGGCCATGCAGGCCTTGAGTGAGATGGACCCATCAAGGCCCTCTGAGCTGGATGTCCACTTGACAGAAGATGGCTGTGACTGGGACCTATGGCAGCAGCTTGCAGGCTATTTGCCTTTGGCATCCCCAGGAAATGATGAAGAAGACACATTGATAATAAATGTGGTACCCCTTTTGAACCCCCAACTTCTTGCCCTTCCCTTTATTCAGTCTCACTGAATTCATAAAGAACTTGATCCAGGCAGAGAACTCCCACTTCCTGGAGCAATACTCTGCTTTGACCAACCAGCTACAGATTAAAGGTTCCAATGACCACCTCTTTAGATTTGATTAATTTGCTAGAGTGGCTCACAGAACTCAGGAAAACACATTTAACAGGTTACTACTGTAACTGGATGCTACTGTAAAGGATATAAGTTAATAGATAGATGAAGAGATACATAGGGCAAGGTCCCAAATAAATGAGCTTCTATCCTTGTGGAGCTTGGTACCTTGTTCAGTAGCATGTGGAAACTTTCTGTTTCCCCAGGCATGGAAGCTATATCTCAGACAGGAAGCAGGATACAAAAGGTAGAGAGCAAAATGCTCTCCTTGTGCATTTTTGTGAGGGCTTCATTGCATAGTCATGATTGACTAAGTCATGAGCCATTGGCTGATTCAACCTCCCCCTCTGCCCTCTCCCCTCCCAGGGGTTGGGGTCAGGGTCAGGGGCTGGCATTGAAAGTTCCCACTCTCTAATCACATGGTTGGAACCCCTGGTAACCAGCCCCTGCCCTTGGGTGGGGCTCAGAAGTCTTCTCATTAACATAACAAGATGCCCATTTAACCTTTATGGCTCTGCAGCATTTTCAGGAACTGTTAATGAAGAACAAATATATCTGAGAAATACATATTTGGTTACATGAATGACCAAATATGTATTTCTCATAACTCATTATGTCTCAATTACCAGATAAAATTATAGAGAAATTGTATATGTTTCATTAAAGGACTTGTTTATGTTAAAAATTTGTGCATTCTAGGTTAAAAATTTACCACAAAGGCAGTTTCTTAGTTGTCTGGCTTGTCAGTTTCTTAACATTTATAAAGCATTGTCTGTTTAAGAATTATACCAATTTAATTATCATTCTAAATACATTTCTCTTAGATAGATGTTATTTAATTTTCTAAAAAGGAAACTTCAAGTATATTTCCTTTTGTACCTCTATTCAGTATGCATTGATTCTTAACAAGTACCCATTGTGGAGGCAGCCGTGTTGACAGCTTTGCACTTGGCTATTGCTTAGTGCCTCACTGAATAATTGAGTAATTTTCTAATTATACATTGTAATGAGTGTGATTGTGTGGTTTTTTTTTACAAAAAGAAAAATAAGAGAGTTTTTCAGCTGTTGTATGTACAAGTAGAATAAATTAATAATCAGTACAAATTTGTCATTCACCCACTTTACAGCCATCACTGTGCATTTCTGGGCAGTTGGTACAAAAACTGTAAAATACATAATACTTATAATGCTCCCTTGCAATTTACAATATCAGTGAGGAACCAGACATATATGAAAGAAAAAAATGGGGAATAATATAAGGCAAATATTATTAAGAGCTCAGAGTTATGGTTAAAATGACAAAGTGCACCAGGAGTGTAAAAGAGGGTCTCAGAAAGAACCAGAATAATTAAGCTGGTGTTCAGAGGGACGTTGCAAAGATCAGCTTGATTTTGGATGTTGATGGCCTGTTTTGCTAGGGAAGGTTTTGTGTGTGAAGATAATCTTGATGCTTATCACGGTGTCAAGGAGAACCACAGTGGTGGCGATCAGGAACTACGTGGGCTCAGGGTCTTTCCTTTATAGGACAAAGCCTAAATGTTACCGCTTTGCCATGATTTTGCTGTTAGGCAGCAGCATCTAGGAAGGTCTCTCCCTGAACACTGGACACGGAGGATTCTTGACTCTAAATGAGAAAGAATTCTCGACCAGGTCAGTCAAGTTTAGGTTAGGAATTCATTAAAGCAAGAGCAGAAGCGAATGTCAGCAGCCATGCCGACAGCAGAAAGCAAGGAAGAATGTAGGGAGGTAAGGGAAGTTCATTGAACTCTTGCTCAGCATGGGGCAAATCCCTTGCCACCTCCTAAAGCCAGGGTCACCTGGTGTCCAGTGTCCACTTGAATCTGCATGTTATGGAAACTAAGTCCCTACCATCCCAGGATATGGAGGAGATGCGGAGCATTGGATGGAGTGAGATTGTATTCTGAGAACTTCCACCTCCCTAATGGTCTGAAATAAAACAGGGAGAGAGAAAAGGCTTGTGTTGAGCTGAGAAAGCTGAATGAAATAGCAAAGTGACAAAAACAATTTACTACCAGAGGTGGAGGTTGGAGAGCTCTTTTTATCATGGAGAAACATTCAGAAACAAGAGCAGTTGGCTTAAGAACCAAGAAAGTTTATTTGATATAAGACAGTACACACTCAGATGGAGTGCAGGCAACCTCAGAGAGGAGGTGCACTTTAGAGTTTAGCGTTTGGGGGTTTATAGGACACTTTGGGTAGAGGTCAGCATAAGGCATGATGTGTACAGGTGAGTTGCTCTGGATCTCAGCATTCTTTATCCACATAGTTTCACTTATGGTTCAGAGATGTATCTCTCATTTTGGTTACAGTTACTTAATTGATTAAAGGAGCTGAGAGAAGAGAAAGAACAGCATATAGATGAAGCTAAGAATAATCTGGGCCTTTTTCTCAGACTAAGTAGATTTTACAATGGCATGACCCTTGTCCCATTTACCTGCTCCAAGTTTGGTTCTAAACTACCTTCCTAGTCTTCTCAAGATCCCATCACTACCAGGCCTGTCTCCAGTCTGTCTTACTTTATGACTCCAGGAGATAAATCCTGCCTCCTCTCATCTCACACATCTCTTAGAACACAAAAATGTTCTTCTGTCAAAGAGGCATTTATCTACTAGAGAATTCACTCCCTATTCAAGATAGGATGGTCAGAAAATGCAATTTGCAGCAAACTCCCTCAATCCTCTCCCTTTTCCTAAAGCCATTCGGTAACAAACACTACCTGTAAACAACTCATTACATAAAAAGCAACTTTTTCTTCTCCAGATGTTGTTCATATCCAATCTCAAATCACTAAGAGAATTAAAATAGATAGAATTAAAAATTAAAAAGAATTAAAACAGAATTCCCTAAGTGCTAATAGGAGGCTGAGGAAATTAAGCAAAGCCTCTGAGTCTAAACCCTTATTATCCCTAAGACTCTTAATTTCTGCCTTACTCTTTCTTACTGTATTTCTATATAAATTCTATACCTAGTACTTACTATTACACAGGATGCACAGAGACAAAGTTATAGAAAGTCAGCATTTGAAAAAGTGAATTTAAAGAATCCTTGAAAATATAAAACATAAGTGGAAACCAGTAGAAAATTTTAATGAGTAATAAGCTACCATTATCAGATATTATCACCTTCTTTTCAAATCACTTTTATATATGACCAGTGAGAAAGCAAAAAATAAAGTTTAAGAAAAGTTTGCCATGACCAATTAATATATTAATTTCTATATATTGTTTTTTCTATTTAAGAGAAAAGTTATGTAGTTATGAAAAAAATTACTGAGAAACTAAACATAATACTATCATCACTGAATAATAAGAGTTAGAATTTTATGAGAAAATAGTTAATCCTTGATTAGGCACAGAGTTTCGTGGACATCTTTTCTGGAAAATGTAGAGATTCCTTCCCTACTATGTATTTACAATGAGGAGAACATTTAAATGAGATAGTCTTTTCCATAAACTCCCTGTTAAGTGCAAAGAGTGTTTTTCTGTCAAAGAGCCTTATCTAAATGAATGGGGAACAAAAATAGTTACCGTTAACTTCAGTACAGCATTCTAGATTGATCAGGCAAAGTGAAAGATTTGCATCAATATTGTGAAGAGACTTCATTTTGCAAATGAAATTTATCTGGTAAGAAAACTTACTCAAAAGTTTCATTTAAGGACTCCAAACAAACTGAAACATTGCTAATATCAGATTAAGAACTAGCAACCCAGTTTATAAACTTTAACTGCTCTCTGTATTCCTAAGAAAGAATGCATTACTTTGCCACTTCTTAGATATGGTAAGGTTGAGAAGAAGTAAGAAACCTACATTATTGTCTAAAAATGAGGGTATGTGATGATTCTGTAGGGAGCTGGGCCAGTGCTCAGTATGTCACAAGGTGGATAAAGCACAGCCCTGGCCTTTAAGATGATAACTCAAATGGCTAAGGAGGAAGCAAAAATCTTCAGTATCCCCCAGAAACCTATTTTAAGTTGTAAAAGTCGTATTTTTATTGTTGCCCGGCAGCTGTGTCTTGGGGAAGCCTCTCCCTGTGAACTAAAAGTAAAACCTCGATCAAAATCAAGTGAAACCTCTTAATTCTGATTAGGAAAGAATATTTGATCAGGTTGAACAAATGCCAGTAAGGAAGGAATTCATTAAATCAACAGTGGAAGTGAATGTCAGCGGCTGTGTGGGAAGTTGAGAGAAAGGAAGAACAGAGGGAGAAAGGGAAGCTCATTGATGAACTCCTGTGGTGCATAGGGCAAATCCCTTGCCAACTCCTAAAGCCAGGGTCACCTGGTGTCCAGTGTCCCCTTGATCTGCATAGCGCAGGAATTATGTCTCTACCTCCCCAGAATTTGGGGGTGCTGTGGAGCACTGGATGGAGTGAGATTATGTTCTGAGAACTTCCACATTCTACAGTCTGAAATAAAACAGGGAGAGAGAGAAAGGATATTATTAAGACTAGAAAGCTGAATGAAATAGCAAAGTGACAAAGACAATTTCCACCAGAGGTGATCAGCAACTTTTTGTCTTTATCATGGAAAAGAGTTCAGAGACAAGTGCATTCGGCTTATGCAACGGGAAAATCAATTTGATAAGACAGCACACACTCAGGTGGGAGTGCAGGTGACCTCAAAAAGGAGCACGCTTTGTTTCAGAGTTCCATAGGGCCTTTGGGGTAGGGGTCAGTATAAGGAATGATGTACACAGGTGATTCATAATTCCTTTGAAGTTTCATCTTAAGAACAGGGTCATTTAGGCTCAGCATTCTTTACCCACATAGATTCATTCCAGAGGTCCATCTCTAGTCCTGGACACAGTTACTTAATTGATTAAGGGTCTGGGAGAAGAGGGAAAAACAGCTTATAGATTAAGTTAAAGAATAAGCTGGGCCTTTTTCACAGGCTAAGTTGATTTTACAATGGCATGACCCTTGTCCCATTTCCCTGCTCTATCTCATTTTGACAATATTAATACTTAAGGTCATAAAATAAATCCTTCCTAATCCTATTATCCTAACATATTTTATTACAATTAAAAATATTTCTCCTTTCTTTGTCCCTATCCATATGTATCTTTCCCCAATTAGAATCATAGTAAGCATATAACTTAATATTTATTGTCACTTAATAGTGTCTGTTTAACATTTTCATATTGTTTTCATAGTGTTCATATTTGTCATTTTCAGTGGCTAGACAATATCCTATTGAACTGAAGCACTAGCATTTACTTAAACGTTTCCCTGTTTGTAGTATTTTGGTTTTTCATATTATAGATGTTCATGTAATAAATATCTTCGTGCACATAATATTTTTATGCTTGGGAGTTTCATGATGATAAGTTCTATGATTACTGGGTCAAAGAGCAAGAGCAAGAACATGTCTTTGACTCTGGATGTATTACCATATTACGTTCCCAAAGAGTAAAATCTAGTCAATACATCATTATTAACAATAGTCATGTGTTAATGCCACACTGATAGCAATGAGAATTTTCATTATTTTTTCCTAATGTAATATATGGTAAGTGATACTTTATTGTTGTTTTAATATACATCTCTGATAATAAGTAAGGTTGAAAATTACTCCATGTGTTTGTTAAACATTTGTCTTTTTCTTATCTTTGGAAACTTGACTCCCATTCATTGATTTCTCTTTTGGAGTCTTGATTTCTTTTTTTTTTGTGGTCATATCATAACTTTTTACAGTTGGTTAGCAATGAATGAGCAAGGCTTTTTGGGCAGAATAAATGCTTTCTGACAATGAGGCATTGAGAGAGAGGGAGCCCTGGGAACAGAATTTATTTGGCTAGGGTAAGATGGCATGGTAATAGAGTTCTCTCCTATAAATGTCTGTCCATTGTATAAATGGAAATAAAAAGGATACTGTTTTAGCCACATATCATACAGCAACGTCAGAATCCATAAGAATGTTTTTTGACTGTGTAATTGAAATGTTTTATTTAGGGATAACATACAAAGGTTCTTTTCCATCTGGGAATATAATTCCATGCTCTTGGCACAATTACAACCTGACATTAGAGAGAAGACCTCATTTTTCAGAGTTTCGCATTCTTTATATGCTGTTTTGGCACCAAAAGTGATATGGATTTGCGGGAGTTGTTTCCCCACATAACTTTGGTATTTCACATCGCCTGTCATCTCACTCCCTCTCTGACATTAATTTACCCTATTCTGTTGGAACTGATGGGTAGTGTATTTGATGTTCTAGCAAGCTCCGTTTTCCCAACTGTACAAGAGAAGCCTGCTGCAGGGTTGATCTATGAGTCAATCTCCCATTCTTTTCAATCAGTTGGTGAATATGTCTGGGTGTTGAAAGAGTGTTTGGATATTAACATCTAGTCTAGAGTATTAGTAGTTGTTACCTTATCTGTGCTTGAAGATTTGTCAACAGATTCTACTTTAAATTTTGATGGGCAGAAGCATTCTTGAGGATGCTGTGTTTAAACAATGAGTCATGAAGCATTTTAACGTAGTTCCGGTTGGTTAATCAATGGCTTCATTGATTTAATATTTACAATAGAAGCAGTGTTTTCATTCTTGGTAGCTTTTAAAATTCTGTTTATTCAATTTGGATTAAAGGAAGCTGGCTTTGGTAGTATAGTGAACGTCTGGAAGGAAACCCTCTTTTATATTGATGTCTCTAAAAGTCCTATCTTTGGCCTCTAGTGTCTACTTGAAAAAAGAAGATTTTTCATTTTAGGAAGTTTTTTATTCACTGTTTTCAACGTGACTGATTATTTTGATTTTTTTTTCAAATTAATTTGGCAATCACAGCATGAATCAATAATGCTTGGTTACTTTGTAAAAATGCTGGGAGATATCTTCAATAAGTTATTCCTGCAAACATTACTTCGTTCTGGATGGTAAATCATCAGATTATCAGATGCCCAAACCAGAGATGAGATTGTAAGGCTATGGATGAAATAACATTCAAAGGCAAAGTTGGGGCCAATCATGGATAAGGCTTGAGTCAAAAAGTGTTTGGACAAGAAGGCCTCTGGAGGGAGTAGTTGACTGGCATCCGTGACTGAACCAGGTAGGCTGAGGGATGGCCTCAGGCAAGAGTCAAGTTTGCTTTCACATTCATGACAGGCTGGACTTTGGTTCATAGTCAGAAGTCAGGACCAGAAACACACATTAGGAACTACTTCTGTGGCTTCCAGAGAAAGAAGAACCTGTGTGGCTTCTTTAACTAGTAGGCTCAGATCCTCCCCATCAGTCTTGTCCCTGCGATTATCCATGACATTAAAGATCTTGAAATGAGTTCTAATCACTGGGTGTGTAGCTGGGTCCTCAGTTATTTGAGTGAGGCTTTTTCATTTCTGCCTGAAGTCTCTTTCCAAATGAGAAGGCATTTAGGGACAACACATGGTTGGGAACAAGGAGGAGACATATTTCTACTATTCCATAAAAACTGCAGAATAAGGAGACCAGAGAGATCAGGAAATTAGTCCAGGACAAAGCCCACTGAAAGCCTTGCAGATAGAACTGAAGTGTCAGTCTGAAGGTTGGAACTGGGTGGGGAAACTACAGATTTTCGATTTCACCAGAACAGGATAAGAGTACTTGGGCATCCAGTAGCAGGTGGTCTGGAGAAAATCCCTAAGGTGCTGACCTAAGGACACTTTCAAGAGGGTGCCTAGGATTGACCTCTGGTTGGGCAGCAATATGTTAAGGGTTTTCAGTTAATTCAGACAGTGTTAGGTAGTACTAATATTATATCTTTCGTCTCCAGCATGTAAAAGTATCTTTAGTTCTATTTTATTATTAAAATGACTTCTGCTTAAAAATATAATTAATTTTTATGTCATTCTTAAAAAATAATTTTATTTTATGTCCTTCTTACTGTATACTTCTCCTACTTTTGTTAAAAATTAATATTAGTTCTTCTGAGAAATCTTGACTCACTCTGGACAGATGGACATGCATCTCAAAACCAATGCTAGTCTAATAACATCTATTTAAAATTTCAGTTTAAGGAAACATAAAAGAAGACATTTTGATATTTTAGTTCAGATGATCACAATCTCCCAGAGGAAGGCAGTCCTTTTTCATATTCTGGGTAGAGCTTTAAAACTATGAATATTCACCTAACACTAAATCAATCTACAGAGGCCAGTTTTGCAACACAAATTTGGTTTCACTCTCAGGCAGATAAAATAACACAGCCAGCTTTATCATAATAAATAGTGAGGTTGATAATGTTGTGTTCTAGTTCAGTGAACTTGAGTACGTATATTTGAGAATGGAAGAGAAAAATGGTTTGCACTTATGCAAAGAATTTTATGGAAGTTTTCTTGAGCTTGGGTAATCACTGTTGTGATAATTAACGCCCCAGGGTAGTAGAGAATTGGTCTTTATATTGTACTAGTTTTGCAATGTGAAAACTGAAAACAAAAATGGTAAGAAGGATGGGCCTGTGTTTTGTTTATTAGACCATGTTGTTTGGCAGCACTGACAAGCCGGGAAAGTATTCTCTTTACTTTGTCTGGAATAGCTGTTTAGAAAGAACAAGCAAACAAGGATAGTAAGAAATCAAACGTAAAAGTGTGCTGGTCCTAATTCAGTTCTTCACATATAGATTTGATGATAATGAGATAATTGCATTTGGGAGTGATTACCTCTGTCTCGTGGAAATTTAAACTCCAGAGTCTATGATAGGCTGCCTTTAAGGCTGCCATATCACATGAGCCATTTAGTGGGGACAAATGAAATTAAGCACTGAATTAGTTTGATTAGTGTTTACTGCACTGTTGTACCCGTGTCATGCTAGAGACTCTTACAATTTGCCATTCAACTGCTTGAATATAGGCTTTAGTAGTGAAATTAGATGGAGGTGCTGCACAGGCATGAGATCCTGCTGGGCAGATACATGTTGGGCCGATCCCTGAGGGTCCTTCTGAGGGCAGCATGACCTTGACGGCCCTGAGTCAGAGGTGGAGATGCTGTGGAATTCTAAGGATAACATTGAACATCATGGGATTTTTGCAGATGTGCTGTACAGCAGAATGTTGAAGTAACCACCTAGGAAATGTAAAGTAATCACCTAGGAAAGTGTAGTAAGAAGAAAAAAGTCCTCCTCCTAATTTGATATGAGATTAACCTGGCAAAAAGCTAGTGCCTTAATCTCTGGCCTCTACATTTTGTTAAATGATGTTTTGAAATGTGGTAAGAGCTTGCTATGATTAAAGTGAAATAATGCAAACTTCCAATTCCAAAGGTTCTGGGAATAATCAAGAGTTGAAGAGGTCTGGTTGTTGTGTCCAGTATCTTGTATTAGTAGAACAAGTTAATGGTTCTTTGTAGGAAAATCTTTGAGAGATGGAGAAGTTGGGTGCTGGAGCAGAAAGAGATATTTGAGGTGTGTGGATTGGTGTTGGTTAGGGGCACCCGACTTGGGGAAGATGAACCCTTCTGCCAGATGTGTAGGAGCCTTCAGGTAAAGGCAGGCAGCGTGTTTGGGGAGGGTGAGGGAAGAGATTCTTGGTCAGCAGGGAATACATCTTTAAGGGGTTAGGAAAGCATCAGTGTACTTTCCTGTCTCACCAGGTGGGAGTGGGATACTGCCCTGGGACATAGGAAGAAAATATTACAACTTTGATTATTTTATATAATTTATTTTTTATGTATTTTTAACCTATATAATACATTGGCACAGATTTGTACACATACAATGCATGAATAGATACACAGATGTGGTGAGGGGTATGCCCCAATCTTTTGACTAGTGTGGTAAGGAATCAAAAAAGTTTGGAGGTCTAGGATCAGGCCATCTTTCATCTGATCACAAACTGGCCTCTCCAAAGACACTCCATAACCCAGAGACCCAGGGAACTGTTTTTTTTTTTCATTATGTAGGATCTTGTGCACCTTGTAAACTATTGTTTTAACTCAGGAGCTAATCTGATCCCTGTCTTATTTCTAGACACATATCTCATAGACCCCATTTCCCCATCTTTAAAAAAATCCCCATTATATACATTCTTGCAGACCACCTTGAGATTTTTATGTAACAAGTTGGGAACTATATAAGTAAAGTTGAAAGTATTAGTGGATTACTATTCAGATTTCCCAAAGCAACTTCACAACTGGTAGGTGGATATTTCTACTGTGGGATCTCTAACTAGCTTGAAAAAATCAACTTATTAAAAGGGCTGTTTGTCTTTATAATCGTGTTTTTTCTTTCTAATAAATCTTTACTTATCTGTTTTTCTATTGGCCTCTGATATTACAATAAGTTGGAATTGTGAGAATAGTTCTAAAATAGAATGCAATTCTTTTTCTATAATAAGATTAGCTTTAATCTAGTTTCAGCGCAGTGAAAATGTAATGAAATCCTCAACTTCAGAACATAGAATCTGGAGAAATTTGCTGTCAGTACCAAAAGCTATTCATAACCATTTCAAGATATAGTAATATATTTCATTTCCCACCAAAATTGTTTGTGGGGCTTTAAAAATATTCTTCTGATAATAAAATATGTCATGAAGTTAACTTCAGTGAGATGATTTTGTTGCAACTTATAGTTATAAGAATAATTTAGTTATTCAGATGTAAAAAGGCATATACCACAATATTTAATCACTAAGCTCAGTAAACATGCATAGTACACATTTGAGGTGCCTCTTATATTCACTGAGACAGAATAGAGAGTGCACCCTAGCTGGGACTTTTGTCAATCTTGGTTTCACTTAAACAAAAAATAAATATCTGATGATGTTCTTTGTACTCTAAATCCACTTAGGAGAATAGCTTCTGTATTACTGCATCTTCCCATCTTCACCCAGTTCGTGCCTCGGTCATACAAAGGGGAAAATGGCTCAAGAGTAGAATTTAAGCAAGATGAAGTCTAATTCCATGGGCTACCACCTTGTAAATTGTTATAAAATACTATAGTAAGGTTTCTTTATTCTCTTCAATAAGTTGGCCTTTATAATGTTAGATTGGGATCTAAAGGTAAATGCCATATTGATTAGATTCTGTGATGCTAAGTCACTACAAACTAGGTTAGGTTGTGTTAACAACCAACTGCAAAATGTCCATGGCTTACAATAGCCATATGTGTATTGTAGTCACTCGCTGCATCCATTACAAGTCACCATGACAGTTACTCAGAAAACCATGTGTAAAGGTGCCATCCTCTACCCATGAGGTAGGGAAAGAAACCCAACAATATGGAGAGTCATGTATGGTAGTTCTAACACTATCATTTCCACTTATGGTTATACCACTTTCAAGCAAGCAAAGGATTTCAAAATTCTACCCTGTACCCAGGGCAAGAGACCTGGCATTTGTAAAAAACAGCCTGAATGGCAGTCACAGAGGCCACTGACTGAAAGATGTACTCAGTCTAATGATATCATGTTTAGAGGGGTGGAAGAAGAAAACATTGTGTTGTTTACCTGTAAGGCTTATAAAATATGCATTAGGGCTGCATAT
Source organism: Smutsia gigantea (assembly GCA_032199065.1). NCBI lineage: Eukaryota > Metazoa > Chordata > Mammalia > Pholidota > Manidae > Smutsia > Smutsia gigantea. The sequence continues at coordinate 33,310 of JAVSCE010010492.1, forward strand.
TAAAAATTAACATTGTTTATACCCTCAAAAACCTTATATTCTGATGGAGAGGTAAAGATATAATTATGTGAGACTTGATAATGATATCTGGTTAGAGAGAAATATCTTAAAGTGTAAGAATAAAAGCCACATAACAAACAAGGGAAAACATCCACTTTTGCACTAGACTTGAGTTGGCACGTGCTTTCTCCTTTTTAGTAGCTGTGTGAGTTAACCTCTCTCTGTCTCTACACAGGGAATAATGTCTTACTATTGGGTTATTGTCAGGATTAATCAGATGGCAAATATCAAGTGTCTGCCACTAATAGGCATATGATCAATGATAATTATTATTAGGACACTTTAATGTATAAAGTAGTATAATGTATGAAATAATATAGAAACTATTATTCTTCAACAGAGTCCATGTAGATAGGCATTTACTAAAATGAGTTTGATTGCATATGTTTTCATTCATAGTGAATATAAATATGAGTCTACATTTGATATCACTGTTTTCTTTTACAAGATAATTCAATGATAATATATTCCTTAAAATCATTTTAAAATTGCCCCTCTACCACTACATGCAGGATACCCACATCCTAGTGTGCTTATTATTTTGCAATGGCTAGTGTTAGTTATCACCCAGATTCTTCCTAAAACATTAGAAACCTAAGCATTTGGCTCACTTGATAAGATCTGGCCACTTTCATAAGCAAAGGAGGCTTAAATTAAAATCAGACAATATTGAATGAATGAATGAAGGAATAAATGAATTACAGAGACTAAATATTTGTGAAATAGAATACAATTCTATATCATTTTGCCAGCCTGAACAGAGGGTATTTAGTAAGACAGAGACCATAGCTGACATGCATTAACCCACTTGATCCCCACAAGAAGACAGGTGCTGCTCTTTTCCACGTTTTACAGGTCTGGGCACTAAATTAAGTAGTTTGTACATGGCTGCACAGAGAATAAGAGGTTGAGCCAGGGTTGAAACTAAGCAATGTGGTCCTTGAGCCTCAGCTCAGGCAACATAGCTCTGCCATCTATTCCTTCATGAATTCATTCATTCTCCTCTCTCTCTCTCTCTAGTAAAGTCCTTTGCATCTCACAATTCCACATGTACTGCAAAGCCAAGGGACAGTCACAGAATGCAATGTCACTAGTAATCTCAACTGCCTTCCCAAATAAGGAGAACATAAAAAGGAGCAGAATGGGCCATCTACTCCCCAGAGAAGCTGGAGGCCACCATCATGGACTTGAAATTGCTTTTTACATGCATCAACTGGAATGGCCTCCACATAGCAATTAGATTTAATGAAGGGAAGCTGCTGATAACTAAGGCACGCTGCCAGACCTTCTGCTAGTTATTTTTAGAGGAAATAGATTGTACAACCTGGTTGGCCCCAATTCCTATCCCTCTAAAATTGCTTTTTCTTGATGGTTTTGCTTATTTTTCTGAATTCAAAATAGAGGATGAACTCCTAAAGATAGCTTACTCGATAGCTTCAAACAAATATTAAAAAACTGGACAGATAATGAAGCTTATAAGGCTTATTATATATAGATACAGATATAAATGTAAGGATAAAAATATAGACATAGACATTATATACATATGTGCATATTATATATATACTATATGTATGTATTATATATGTATTTGGTATCTTCTTTTATGTTGCTACTTAATTGTATGCATGACATACAACTGCTTTTCATAGTCTAAACCATAGTTAAACTCTAGTGTTACCCATTTGGTTACCATAAACTCTAGTGTTACCACTGAATTTTCACTTGATTTTCAGAAAAAGTGACTAGAAGTAAAGCATCCATATAAACAACTCAGAGTGTTTATTGATGACTGAGCTTCCTACCCATGATTTAGTGTCTGCAGAACCTGTCAATTTGAGAAGGTGCCCAAACTTGAGTCAAAAGACTTAAAGCTGTAAGAAGGCAAATCTTGCCAATATTAACAGAGGGATGACGGCTGTTATTTCCTGAGGTCACATAGTCTCAAAATGAAATCTAAAAAGAGACAAATTTAAATAGGATTATAAGATGCCATTTATTTGCATCTATTTCCAGTTACTGCCTTCACAAAATACTAAGCTGACCTCACTAAGCTGAGTAAAATATGTCTTCTTAAAAATAATGGTAATAGAGTCCTTGAACTCTTAAGGAAGAACTTTTTTATTTTTCTAATAAGAAATCGGAATGAGATTTTTGAACATGAAAATACATTTTATTTTATATATATACTTTTAAACTGAAGTACAGTTCTAAATGAAAATTCCTAATAAGACACAGAAAGAAAACATCACCTTACTAAAAAAAATCACTTAAAAGATGTTCTGATTTTAATTAAGGAAGAACTTGATTGCTCATGATATGCAAATAATTGGATAACAAGTGAAAAAGAAAAACCACCAGCTCCTAAACTTTCACTACATAAATATGATTTGGTACTTTCCTTAATTTTTTAAAAAAAGAATTAGACCAAGATGTAACTACTTTAGAGGATGTGTGGTACTTGTTTTTTAAAGACATTTTATTTGTCTCTGAAATGGGGTTTTGGGGTATGATGTGTGATATAATTCTTCTATATCTCACATTTATATTATAGAAAAACAGCTAAATTTTAATATTATATTGTCATAGAAGATTGGAGAGCTACAGTCTGCAATCAAGTTTCACTACATTGGATGAAACTTTTCATAAATTTCCTTGTTTATCTTATACTTTCCCATAAATTACCAAACTTAATTTGTCAGATGTCCACAGAAATATTCTAATTTTTTTCACTGTAAGTTGTCAATGGAGTAAGATTTATTACTCTAAAATAGAAAAATTTGAAAACAAAGGTGAGAAAATCTTAAATAGCAAAAGCATGTAATTTCTTTCCTTTGTGATATGGTACACCGCTCACCCTAATCTAATGACTCTTAAGACTCTCTCTGGGAGTGTTTAGAGGTTAAGGACTCAGAACTGGACAAAAAGGCAAAATGTCTTTAAAGGAAATTATGTAATATGTATGCATTTTTTCTCTGTATTTTATTGACATACTTTCCAGTTATTCACTGTATAAAAGGCTGATTATTTCTGAAATTCATATGCGGTTCAAAAGCCGCCACCCACCATGACCTCTGCCCCCTCCATCCTCTATATTCAAGCTTTGTATACTGCTGTGTGCAGCATTCTTACACAGGGGAGTCATTCTTCTCCTCAATAATCACTGATTGACTATTGTGAGTAACTGATGTGCATAACCACAAACTTTTAAAATTTCATCCAAGAAATAGTTTGATGCTTCCAGTATTTTGATTCCATTCTGAAATCTGATGATTCTTTTAACAAATACCTGAAAAGAAACATGGGCTGATTTTGAATAATTTTAATTGAAAACTTAGTATCAACTTCTTTTTTTAAAAAATTTCAATGAAGGTGTAATATACACAGGAAAGACATGATTAAATTATATAAGAAGGGGTCTGTCTAGACTGAAAAGCAAACTCACAGACTTCTTTGAAGGTTTTGATCATTTTAATTTAACAGCTCTTGTAGAGCTGGAGATTACTTTTGCACCATAGTCTAACATAACTAATAGATCGGAGGCTCAAAACCACAGCACACCTACTACAGCCATCACACCTCAGAATACCCCTTAGAATTACCCAGGTATTGGTAATTGGCTGCTGAACACTAGGCCTACTGTGCAGGTGACAGGAGGGCAAGTGAAAGTAACATATGAGTGACTCAATCTGGATTTTGGCAGACCCAATGTGTGCGTAATGAATGCTTCTGTTACAAAGTCTCAGAGCTCCTTGTATTCTGCAAGACGCCCTGGCTGCCTAGAAATGTCAGACCTAATTTCCTATGGATAATAAATAATAAAGCTACATTCTGAACTTGTATTCTGAACTCTGTAATAGCTCTGAGGCACTGATAACCTGAATACTGGTTTCCTTTTGTCATGCTTTTTCTCTCTTTCTGGCTTTTAAGGGTTGCTGTCTTGTATATACCTTCGTCCTTGTAGTTAGTGGCTACTCATATAGATGTGCTAAATAGAATTACCCCAAGTACAGGAAACCAGTGAAAGGTTACACCACCAATTGATGTATTAGGGAACACGCAGCTAGCTAATCTAGACAATTTGGAATGGAAGCGATCAGGAAGGTAACCCTATTACCTGGGTTAATTGGATTTACTCTGGGGAAGAGTCCTGAATCGTGGCATGGTCTTCCACTAGAGGTTGATAATAGGATACAAAGAGGAGTAAAAATTCTGTGCCTCCAGCTTCTGGGTTAGTGGTTAGTGCTATATTCACTAAATGTGATTATACAGAGTTTCCCAGGTAGGCAGAGCAGAAAAACATACAAACAAAAACCCCTTCTTTGCATATTTTAGTGCAGGATAGCAAATTAAGAACATGAATTTATATTCCAATGATCTGTAATCTGTCTTCTCTAAAAGTTAAGAGATAGTCACAGATAGACAGGGCTGGATTAATTTTTAACACGATTTTATAGACTTCTTTCCTCCACGGATGTTTGGTGTTTGTAAGGCATTGTGTTGCTTTAGTTAGGCCATGCTCACAACAAAAGGCATTCTGAATATGAGCCTGAAAACTATAAAAATAAAAGTATTGCTTTTGAGCAAAGAAAACTTGAACTGGTCCTTTATTGGGAGATTTACATAAAACTGGTTGAAACTAATTAGATTTAGTGGAATTTTTACTGTTATAATTCAGATTAATTTCATAAATACTAGGTACTGATCCATCACCACAGAATGTCTTAGATTTGTAAAATTATACTGTTGGATTTGAACTATTCAATTCTGAATAATTTTGAAAGTACTTAAACCATCACTAGTGTAATTGAAGGATTTTTTTTCTCTTGCATGTAATTTTATACCTGTTCAAAGATTTTGTTTAAGCCTATATATATTTACTTTCCATTATATCTTATATAGTAGTGGTTACCAAAGCATGATCCTTAGGTCATATGAATTAGATTAGCTAGAGTGTTTGTTAAATTGAAGACCTACTGAATAAGAAATCTGGGGGGTAATTTTCCAGAAGGTGCACTTTTAACAAACACCCTTGAGGGTCTTATACAGAATGTCACAGACTTTGAAAATAATATTTTTTATAACATCAGGATTTGGCTTATTTCTCATATTTAAATCACTTAACTACAATGCAACTCAGCTGAATATAGATATACAACATCTTCAAAAAGAAAATCTCCATTATTTGATGTCAATAGAACATCTAAGGTAGAAAGACAAAATTTCCTCTTTTATCACTGCTTGAAAAGCAAGTGGCAGGGAACTGCAGGGGTTACTAGAGCTTGAAGGAAGCTCCAGCCTGTAGTCAGTAGGAAGCCAGTGTCCTCAGTCACATATCACAAGGAAATGAATTCTGCCAACAACCTAAATGAGCTTGGAAATAGATTCCTTCCTAGTTGAGCCTCCAGATGAGAATGCAGCTTAGCTAATACCTTAATTGCAACCTTGAGAGACCCTGAGTAGAGAATTCAGCCAAGCCATGTCCGGACTCTTGACCCACAGAAACTGTGAGATAATATATGTGTGTTGTTTTAAATTACCAAATTGGTGGTAATTTATTTTGCAGCAAGAGAAAAACTCATACAAAGGCTAAGGAATAGAGTTCAGGTCAGCAGTGAAAGCTGATTTGTTGAGGTAGTTCTTAAAATTTGGTAGCATAAAATGTAACTAGGTGACAACTACATGTAAGACAATGAAACTGGATTATTTTCTTAATTCTATACACAAAAGTAAACTCAAAATGGTTCAAAGACCTGAATGTAAGTTATGAACCCATAAAACTCTTAGAAGAAAAAATAGTCAAAATCTCTTGAATATAAGCATAAGCAATTTTTTCCGGGACACATCTCCCTGGGCAAAAGAAACAAAATAAGAAATGAACAAGTGGGACTACATCAAACTAAAAAGCTTCTATATAGCAAAGAACACCATCAGCAGAACAAAAGGCATCCTACAGTATGGGAGAATATATTCACAACGACTCCTCTGATAAGAGGTGATCATCCAAATATATGAAGAACTCATATGCTTCGGCACCCAAAAAAGAAATAACATGATTAAGAAGTGGGCGGAGGACCTGAACAGACACTTCTCCAAAGAAGAAATACAAATGGTCAACAGGAACATGAAAAGATGCTCCACATCACTAATCATCAGGGAAATGCAAATTAAAACCACAATGAGATATAATCTCACACCAGTTTGGATGGCCATTATCCAAAAGACAAGAAATAACAAATGCTGTCAAGGATGCAGAGAAATCAAAACCCTCCTAACACTTTGGTGGGAATGTAAATTGGTGCAACCATTATGGAAAGCAATATGGAAGTTCCTCAAAAAACTAAAAATAGAAATACCATTTGACCCAGTAACTCCACTCCTAGGAATTTACCTGAAGAAAACAAGATCCCTGATTCAAAAAGGCATATGCACTCCTATGTTTATCACTGCACTATTTACAATAGCCAAGATATGGAAGCAACCTAAGTGTCCATCAATAAATGAATAGACAATACAATGGACTATTACTCACCCATAAAAAAAGAAAAGAAACCCTACCATTTGCAACAACACATATGAACATAGAGGGTGTTATGCTAAGTGAAATAAGCTTGGAGGAGAAAGACAAAATACCACATTATTTCACATATTTGTGGAATCCAAAAACAAAACAAAGCAAAACGGACAAACTAGCAGTAGACTTACAGACACTAAGAAGGGACTAGTGGTTACTGAGGGAGAGGGGTTGGGGTGGGTGGTGTGGGAGGGGGAAGAGGATAAAGGGGCACAATAATCTGCAATCACAATATAAATAGGCCACGGAAATAGTAGTACAGCATGGAGAATACAGTTAATGATTCTGTAACAATCTTACTACATTGATAGACAGTGACCGCACTAGAGAGGGTGAGGATTTAATAATACGGTAACTGTTGAACCACTGTGATGTATATTTGAAACCAACATAAGATTGTATATCAATAATACTTTAATAAAAAAAAAGGTACTAGGTCATTTACTCAAAATACAGATTCCTAGACCCCTGGCCCACTGGAAGTCTGATTCAGGTGAGACTAGGATTGCAGGTTTTTGACAAATTTCCTAGGTGATTCTGGTGCCCTGCTTGAAATTGCTTTTTGAGAAATACTGAGGGAGGGCTTTAGCCAGTGACAGGGGAGAAGGGAGAAGGTTCAAAGATATCTTAAAAGTGGAATTGAAATGATTTGTGAATAATTGTGAAAGATAACAATAGAAGACAATCGCAGATGATTGAGTAAAGGAATGGCGGATAAGAGCATAAAATGAGAAGAAATGTCACAAAAGAGAAGGTTTTTTGGGATAAAATCGAGCAGACTAGGATATGTTGAATCTGAAACCCCTGTATAGGTAGAGATGCAGAAGGCAATTTGAAATTTGGGACTGGAGCACAGGAGAGGCTGGTGCTTGGAGGTACAGTCTGGGCATCAGTGTTGATTTGAAAGATGATTTGAGAGTAGGTGAGACTGTGCAGGGAGAAAGAGTCAGAGGGAAAAGACAAGCTTCTAGAGGCTTCCCGCATTCCTTGCCTCATGGCCTCCCTTCCACCGTCTTTAGAGTCAGCAGTGTTGTGACTCTTTGACCATTTTTCTATCATCACTTCTCTCTCTCTGTCTTCACTCTGGGAAAAGTTCTCTGACTTTAAGGGTTCATGGGATTAGGTTGGGCCTACCTGGGTAATCAAGGGCCAACTCCCCAGCCCAATGCCCTTAACCTTAATGCCATTTGCAAAGACCCTTTTGCCATGGAACATAACATAGCCACGGGCTCCAGGGATTAGGGCATGGATGTCTTAGAGGGCTGCTGTTCTGCACGTTATGCTGGCTGACACTGATGCTGCTGGTCTGAGAACATGCTTGAACGCCCCTCAGATAGACATTTCTTCCCGGAAGTTTCACAGTGAGGGAGTAGTCTGAGTGTAGTAACTTGAGAGAGAGCTGGGCAAGGGATTTTCAGGGACCTGGGAAGACTTGGATGTTTGTGGAGGGAAGGGGAGATGCTGGTACAAAGGAGAAAAGGTGAGGCACAAAAGAAGGTGCCCCACGAAAATATGTGCACGCGCAGAAGGCTGGCATCCTAGAGTTAAGGATGCTTGTTTCTGTGAGACAGGAGAAGGACACTTAAGGAAGGGCTGGTTTCTTCAACTTATCTAGATCTTCTAATTTCTCAGTGTTACAAAAGTAAAACAAACAAACACACAGCAAGGGGCATACCTACTTTATTTGAACTGATGTTTGCCCTACCTGAAACTCAATGTTACTTCGATTACTACTTCAAAGCTATTGCTGGTAGCCTTGGATTTGAGAGCAACCACACTTCAGAAGATGTGCTTATATCTCAGAAAATCAATCATTTAAGTATCAGTGCCACAAATGGCAGTGTAGGGAGGTGCCTGACGTATTTTAAGTAGTCTTTGCATAAGATTTAAGACCTGCAGAGCACAATAACTGATTTTTTATTTTCCTAAAATTATTTTAGAATTATATGGAATAATTCTAGGTTCTAGAAAATATAGAATTTTAGATTAATCTAATAGTTGTAGTCTTTCACCACTTATACATAAAATTATTTTAAGCTTACTCTTAAAGAAAAAAAATTACTGAAATATGACTATTAGAATATCTTCCAAGACAAAAAGGAAAGCTTCATTTTCAATGTGTTCTCTTTAAAATTCTTACATTTTGAACCCTGGGAATACTGAAGGTCACCTTTTTTTAATATGAAACATAAGCTTAAACACAATGCATAATAAATCCAGATAAGTTACTGTATCTGTTAGTATGCTTTTATCCCCAAGTATACCCAGTTAAAATGGTGTTAGCTAGAAGAACATGTGGTCTGTCACAAAAGGTCTGAGGTAGGGTCAGGGCTGCTCAGTTCAGTAGGTCAGTAAGAACAGTGCCCTGGTTTTGGCTTTCCCCTTGGTTTCCAGCATTCTGTCCTCAAAAATAGCCAAAGATGGAAGGAGGAAGTCACTGTCTTAAGATCCTCTATGAAATGAAGAAAATTTCCCTGGTGCTCCTACATCCCCTCCCCGCCACATACCCTTATATCTCAGCCAAGGTCACATCCCCAGTCCATGCCTTAACCCTTTCCTGGCAAGGATGGAATCAACATCTACTGAGTTATATCAGTGATTCTCACCTTTGACTTTGTTTAAAAAAACAAAAAAATGAAAACAGTGCTTAGGCACCACCTCAGAAAAATTAAATCAAAATCTTTGAGGGAGGTCTTCAAGGACTGGCATTTTTTAACACTCTTCAGATGATTCTAATGTACAGCCAGAATATAGAATTCTTGGATTACTAGCAGTCCTCAAGCTTGTTTTAAAGCACAGACTTCCCCTCTGAGTTTCTGATTCCGTAGGTGAGATGGAGGCCGAGCAGGTACGCTTTTCCAAGTGCCCGTCTTCTGATGGATGCTGTTGGTCAGGAGAGCACATTTTGAGACCACTGAGTGGGAGACAGGCTACGAAGCCCATGGCTTCCCAGGGCTTGAACAAAATCAGGTTTCTCTTAGCAAGAAGAGGCCATGGGAGGTTGGAAGGGCAATCATCAGCCTTTATCTCAGTTATACCACTTGTTCTAACGTGCTACCAGTGAGGACAAGGTTTCAGTATATATATATATATACACTTTAGAAAGGCAGAAACCAGTGTGGAGCTTAAGGATTGGATGACTCCAGAGTTCAGACGTTCAAGATGGCTTTGAGTGACACTCTGGGCTTAGAATATCTTCTTGAGAAGGAGGGAGAGAGGAGAGAGTGTGAAAATGAGAATCAAAGAATTAAACAGTGAAGGAGATGGCTATTATGATTTTATGTTTTTTTAAAAATGAAGATTTGGAGGTCTGCCATTTTTATTTTTATTTAGGGAAATAGGGTAGGGTAGCAGTACAGGACAGTTTCTGTAAAGATTACGCATGTGTAAGAGGAATGCAGTTCTTTCTCCTGTCTCAGGGAAAATGGAACAGAAATTAAGAGGAAGGGGCTAAGAGGCACGTGGGTGGGGAGGGAGGTCTGCATCAGCTCCCTTTTCTCTCCCCAGACCCAGCTGGAGCAAGGCAAGTGCACCTTCATTTTAACCCCTTTTTGACTTGAGAAAAAGAGTCTGACCTTTGCCTCCAGAACAGCTTCTGTTGGTAGTGCAGTTGTTACTTCTCTGAAGAAGGAAAGTGAGGGAGATCTCGGGATTTATTCAGGGAAACTTTCTTCTCATTATCTACTTTAAGATGATCAGAGAACACCATATCCAAAGGGAAAATATACCATTGAAAATAATATTTTATTACTAAACACCTGTCATGTGTTAGGTATTTTCCATATACATTCTTAT
>JAVSCE010010493.1:0-33269 GCA_032199065.1 Smutsia gigantea
AAAAGATAAAGAAGGACATTACATAATGATAAAGGGGTCAGTCCAACAAGAAGATATAACCATTATAAATATATATGCACCCAACACAGGAGCGCCAGCATATATGAGACAAATACTAACAGAATTAAAGGAGGAAATAGACAGCAATGCATTCATCTTAGGAGACTTCAAGACACCACTCACTCCAGAGGACAGATCAACCAGACAGAAAATAAGTAAAGACACAGAGGCACTGAACAACACACTAGAACAGAGATAATCAGAATAGACACTATGAACTCTACACCCAAAAGCAAGGCAGGATACACATTCTTCACAAGTGCACATGGAACATTTTCCAGAATAGACCACATACTAGGCCACAAAAAGAACCTCAGTAATTTCAAAAATATTGAAATCCTACCAACCAACTTCTCAGATCACCAAGGTATAAAACTAGAAATAAATTAGAAAGAAATCAAAAAGGCTCACAAATACATGCTTAACAACACTCTCCTAATTAATCAATGGGTTAACGACCAAATCAAAACAGAAATCAAAGAATATATGGAGACTAATGACAACAACAACACAAAGCCACAACTGTGGGACACAGCAAAGGCAGTTCTAAGAGGAAAGTATATTGCAATCCAGGCCTATTTAAAGAAGGAAGAACATTCCCAAATGAATAGTCTAAAGACACAATTACTGAAATTGGAAAAAGAAGAACAAATGAGGCCCAAAGTCACCAGAAGGAGGGACATAATAAAGATTAGAGAAGAAATAAATAAAATTGAGAAGAATAAACAATAGAAAAAAATCAATGAAACCAAGAGCTGGTTCTTTGAAAAAATAAACAAAATAGATAAACCCCTAGCCAGACTCATTAAGAGAAAAAGAGAATCTACACACATAAACACAATCAGAAATGAGAAAGGAAAAATCACGACGGACCCCACAGAAATACAAAGAATCATAAGAGAATATTATGAGAATCTATATGCTAACAAGCTGGAAAACATAGAAGAAATGGACAACTTCTTAGAAAAATACAACCTTCCAAGACTGACCAAGCAAGAAACAGAAAACTAAACAGACCAATCACCAGTGACGAAATCGAATTGGTAATCAAAAAACTACCCAAGAACAAAACCCCTGGGCCTGATGGATTCACCTCTGAATTCTACCAGACATATAGAGAAGAAATAACACCGATTCTCCTTAAAGTTTTCCAAAAAATAGAAGAGGAGGGAATACTTCCAAACTCATTCTATGAAGCCAGCATCACTCTAATACCAAAACCGGGCAAAGACCTCACCAAAAAAGAAAATTACAGACCAATATCCCTGATGAACGTAGATGCAAAAATACTCAACAAAATATTAGCAAACCGAATTCAAAAATACATCAAGAGGATCATACACCATGATCAAGTGGGATTCATCCCAGGGATGCAAGGATGGTACAACATTCGAAAATCCATCAACACCATCCACCACATCAACAAAAAGAAGAAGAAAAACCACATGATCATCTCCATAGATGCTGAAAAAGCATTTGACAAAATTCAGCATCCATTCCTGATTAAAACTCTCAACAAAACGGGTATAGAGGGCAAGTACCTCAACATCATAAAGGCTATATATGACAAACCCACAGCTAACATCATACTTAACGGCGAGACGCTGAAAGCTTTTCATCTAAGATCGGGAACAAGACAAGGATGCCCACTTTCTCCACTGTTATTCAACATAGTACTGGAGGTCCTAGCCACAGCAATCAGACAAAACAAAGACATACAAGGCATCCAGATTGGTAAAGAAGAAGTCAAATTGTCACTATTTGCAGATGACATGATACTGTACATAAAAAACCCTAAAGATTCCATTCCAAAACTACTAGAACTAATATCTGAATTCAGCAAAGTTGCAGGATACAAAATTAACACACAGAAATCTGTTGCTTTCCTATACACTAATGATGAACTAACAGAAAGAGAAACCAAAAAAACAATTCCATTCACAATTGCATCAAGAAGAATAAAATACCTAGGAATAAACCTAACGAAGGAAGTGAAAGACCTGTACTCTGAAAACTACAAGACACTCCTAAGAGAAATTAAAGAGGACACTAACAAATGGAAATGCATCCCATGCTCTTGGCTAGGAAGAATAAATATTGTCAAAATGGCTATACTACCTAAAGCAATCTACAGATTCAATGCAATCCCTATTAAACTACCAACAGCTTTCTTCAATGAACTGGAACAAATAATTCTAAAATTCATATGGAATCACAAAAGACCCAGAATAGCCAAAGCAATCCTGAGAAGGAGGAATAAAACAGGGGGAATTACACTCCTTGACTTCAAGCTCTACTACAAAGCCACAGTAATCAAGACAATTTGGTATTGGCACAAAAACAGACCCACAGACCAGTGGAACAGAATAGAAAATCCAAACATTAACCCAAACATATACAGTCAATTAATATTTGATAAAAGTGCCTTGGATATACAATGGGGAGATGACAGCCTCTTCAGCAGCTGGTGTTGGAAAAACTGGACAGCTACATGTAAGAGAATGAAACTGGACTACTGTCTAGCTCCATACACAAAGGTAAACTCAAGGTGGATCAAAGACCTGAATGTAAGTCATGAAACCATAAAACTCTTAGAAAAAAACATAGGCAAAAATCTCTTGGACATAAACATGAGCAACTTCTTCATGAACATATCTCCCGGGCAAGGGAAACAAAAGCAAAAATGAACAAGTGGGACTATATCAAGCTGAAAAGCTTCTGTACAGCAAAGGACACCATCAGTAGAACAAAAAGACATCCTACAGTATGGGAGAATATATTCATAAAAAACGTATCTGATAAAGGGTTGACATCCAAAATATATAAAGAACTCATGCACCTTAACAAACAGAAAGCAAATAATCCAATTAAGAAATGGGCAGAGGACATGAATAGACCCTTCTCCAAAGAAGAAATTCAGATGGCCAACAGGCACATGAAAAGATGCTCCACATCGCTAATCATCAGAGAAATGCAGATTAAAACCACAATGAGATATCACCTCACACCAGTGAGGATGGCCAACATCCAAAACACAAACAACAACAAATGTTGGCGAGGATGTGGAGAAAAGGGAACCCTCCTACACTGCTGGTGGGACTGCAAATTAGTTCAACCATTGTGGAAAGCAGTATGGAGGTTCCTCAAAAAACTCAAAATAGAAATACCATTTGACCCAGGAATTCCACTCCTAGGAATTTACCCTAAGAATGCAGCAGCCCAATTTGAAAAGGACAAATGCACCCCTATGTTTATTGCGGCACTATTTACAATAGCCAAGAAATGGAAGCAACCTAAGTGTCCATCAGTAGATGAATGGATAAAGAAGAAGTGGTACATATACACAATGGAATATTATTCAGCCATAAGAAGAAAACAAATCCTACCATTTGCAACAACATGGATGGAGCTAGAGGGTATTATGCTCAGTGAAATAAGCCAAGCCGAAAAAGACAAGTATCAAATGATTTCACTCATATGTGGAGTATAAGAACAAAGAAAAATACTGAAGGAACAAAACAGCAGCAGACTCACAGAACCCAAGAACGGACTAATAGTTACCAAAGGGAAAGGGACTGGGGAAAATGGGCGGGAAGGGAGGGATAAGAGGGAAAAAGGGGCATTACGATTAGCAGATGTAATGTTGGGGGGGCACGGGGAGGGCAGTACAACTCAGAGAAGACAAGTAGTGATTCTATAGCATCTCACTACGCTGATGGACAGTGACTGTAATGGGGTTGGTGGGGGGGACCTGATGAAGGGGTAGTTTAATAATCGTAATATTGCACATGTAATTGTAAATTAATGATAATAAAATAAATTATATATTTTTTTAAAAATGATGAGACACCAAAGGACTGAAAGATATAAATGTGTAAATTCAATAGTTTGCCCCATGCATTCAAAATGGATCTAAAAATCATTGTGATTCCAATCAGAATCCCAACAAGATTTTTCATGGAATTTAATAATCCTACTCTCAAGTTTACTTGGAAAATTAAAGGAACAAAATTAGCAAAGCAGTTTTTGAAAAAGAAAACTAAGGAGTGGAGATTTGCCATAAAAGGCTATTGTTATTTAAACACTATGGTATTAGGGCAAACATAATAAAAAATAGGCCAAGGGAACAGAATGAAAAAAATGCCGGTACTGACCTATACATATATGGAAGGTGGTATGAGACAAAGATAGCTTTACATATAGGGAGTAGCAACCATTAGATAAATGGTGCTAAGATAACTGCCCATAGACAGTACATATACAGGGAAAAGAAATAGATCTCCACTTCCTGTCTTAACAAAAATACATCCCACATAGATTGAAAACTTAAATGTATGGGGGAAATCTTAAAAGTTAAAAAGAAAGCATAGGAGAATGTCTTCTTTACCTTTCTTTAGGTTTCTTATACAAAATACCCAAAGTGTAACTGTTAACCCTTGAGAATTTGAATATATTAAAATATAAAAATTCCATTAGTCAAAAGACACCATAAACAGTAAAAATGTAAGCCACAGACTGGTAGAAGTTAGTTACAATACATATTACTGGATATTAGTATCCAGAATATAAAAAGATCGCTATAAATCAATAAGGATAAACCAATAATGTGGTAAAACATTGTCAAAGGTTTCAGTAGTTGATCATTAGAGGGAAACTAAATAGCCCAAAAACATAAGAAAAGATACCTTCAGCAATAAACCCAAATTAAAACTTCAGTGAAGTATTATTTCACACCTATCAGACTGGCAACATTTTACAAGTCTGAGAAGACCAAACATTGGTAAGAATGTGGACCAAAAGAAAAAAACATGACATTTAAACAAGGCTGCTGTGAGCATGTATTATTAAAAGCCACATTGGAGAAAAATGTCACAATATCAGATGAAGTTGGTATGCACAAAACCTATGACCAAGCAATTCCAATTGTGGGTATATATCCTAAAAAATTCAATGGGCAGGTGTCCAAGGAGACATGAAATACAATGCTTATTGTAGCATTGTTTTTAACAGCAAAAAATTAGAAACAACATAAATGGTCAAAAATAGAATTGTGGATAAATAGTGCCAGAGTCACACAGTGAAAAACGAATTATTTCA
Source organism: Smutsia gigantea (assembly GCA_032199065.1). NCBI lineage: Eukaryota > Metazoa > Chordata > Mammalia > Pholidota > Manidae > Smutsia > Smutsia gigantea. The sequence continues at coordinate 5,158 of JAVSCE010010493.1, forward strand.
TATGTACTAAATATATAAAAACCAGGCAGGAAGGATATATCCTGATTTGGGGGTAGTGATTACCTTTGACCAGAGAGCAAGGGGGATTGGGCAGTGGGGGTTGCGGTTAAAATGTATCTGTAATGTTGAAACAAAACAAAAACCCTAAAGTCATTATGGCAAGATGTCAAGATTGTTTAAATCTGTTAAAAACAATGAGCATGGCCCATATGCACAGACTGATAAGGAATGGTTTCCAGGGTATATTGTTAAGGAAAACAATAAACTGTGGAAGAATATGGACAGTGGACTACCATGTGTATAAAAACTAAAGAGGAGGATTAGCTTGTTTGTACTGAATATTTCTGAATGATATAAATAAATTGATAACAATGATGGATTCTAAGGAGGGAGGAGACTGCTAACTGGGGCCAGCAGTGGGAAAGGAAACCTACTTTTATGTATATTTTTCTACTTACTATTGGGCTGCTTTTTTTATTGCTTGCATAGATTTTCTCAAAAGTAAAAATTGAGCAAAAAAAAATTTAGTTATTAAAATGATTCCTGCACCAGCAATGTACTTTGAGCCAAAACTACTGTTTTGAGGAATATTTTGCATAAAAATGTGTGTTGTTACATTTGTCATCTTCCCAAATGACTGATTTTTCCTAAAAGATCTTGATAATTAGTTCCTTATGATCAGTCAAACAGAAATATACACCCTGCCTGCTGCATCTGCTTTAACTGTGCATCTATTTATATGGGATGACAGATATTTTCCCTAATAAATCTTACCATTTCCCTTGCTAAGGAACTGAGTGTTGACTAAACGGTTGATGACACTGGGAGTTATTCCTATACTTCCCACACACAGTAAGAAAAATCACTGCAATGCCCAGTTCTTCTATTATAAACACTAACAGCTTTGGAGCATGTCAGAAAAGGGACAGGGGGACATACAATGCATCCAGTTTCTCAGCTTTCCCACCAGAGTCAGCCTGAGCAAATCTGAGAGCAAAAGCAGGATTTGGAATTCCTAACTTCAGACATTTTATTTCTATGAGCTAATTTACAATCAAGAAAGCCCCAACACTGCCAAATCTAGAATTCAACTAGCTCAAACAGTGATCTTTCCTAATATTTTAGCATTAGGTTTCTTAAAGGCTAATTACCTGAGTAGTAATTTTTAAATCTACGGTAGGATCACTTTAGTAAACAACACAATTTGAAACAACTGATTCTCACTGTCTTCTGTTACGGCATGCTAGACCCTTGGGGTCCCATGCCCCAACTGGTGTAAAGTGCATGGTTCTGGTTTATACCACTTCATAGGTGTAAGAAGGAGAGAGACACAGAGTAATGGGGGGAAAGACGAAAGAGGATCCCAGTCATCTCTTTTACATGTCTTTCATTTCACAACCTTTCTTTCCCATGCCTGCTGGTTTGCTCCCTCGTCTTGCTCCAGAGCCAAAAGACAGGTCAACTTCACTGCTTCTTATCCAAGTTGGCAGGGGCGGTGGCAGCAGGGTGGTAACTCTGCCCAATGTTCTCAAGCTGCAGTTGGGACATGTCCAACAGCAAAGTCACTCAGTAAACACTTCTCTGTTTGCTCTTTTCCTAGAGTTGGCTGGAATATCTCCAGGCCCTAGTACCACCCACTCTTCAATTCAAGATAAACCCACAGACCAGAAACTTTACACATCACTCTATCTCAAAACAGTCTTTTGCTGGGTACAAAAATACCATCTACAAACTCATTGATATGCTACATTTTTCAGTAGATGTCTCTTTGATGGTTCTCTTTTTCTATTTTTAGTATTAGTCCTTGTACATCACCTAATTCAGTCTTCGAGACCCTTATTAAATGTCTATTTTATGCCTAGCTTTGTCCTGGTGTGGAATGGTGTAGGGAAGGTAAACAAAAATTGCGTATTAATAGTTCCTTATTTTAAGGAGTTTAAAAATTAATTGGAGAGAGGTAAATCAATATGAAACAAATAAATAACTCAAGACAAAATATTTTTAAACAACAAAAGCAAGGGATAAATATCAGAGACCTGGAGAAGTTAGAAATGCTTTAAGAAAGCTGATGGACTGGAGCCACGTTTTTAAGGAGAGGTGGAGGGCTACAGAGGCTTTCTAGATGTGACAAGATGGTCAAGACCTCTGAGGCTGATTAAACAGAACAATTACGGAACTGCCAGAGACCATCTAAGGGAGCAAATCTGATACCAGAAAATAGGTAAATAATAAATAAAACAAAAGGGCAAAGATAGATTAATAAATCAGCTAAGAATTACTTGTTTTGCTACATACAGACTCCCACAGACTTCATGTCATCCACCTTCTGCCTTCATTTGATAGATGAGAACAATGGGGATTAGAACAGCAAAATAATTTCACCATATCAGGTAACAAATTAATGCCAGAGTGGAAATTCAACTCGAGGGCTTCTGGCTCCCAACACATCACACTCTGCCTCAAACCACCAGACTATTATGCTCAGATAACTCAAGACCTATTGGGACCAATGACATACCAACTGTAGCAATATGATAAATTCCAAAATAGAGGATGATAGAAGGGATAAGGCTCAATTTTATACACAGACACTTGGATATTTCTAAATTTTTATTTTCTTGAATTGCAGTACTTATTGCATCATGTTTCACCTTCTCTGCTTGACATTCAAAGTCTCATAATATGGCTGTGCCTTGCCTTTTTGACCTTACTTCCACAACACTCCCCACTCAATAGCCTCCACACCAGCTAGAAAGGACCATCCACAGTTTCCAGCTTTTGCCAAGCTCATTTTTAAATCTTGGGCATTGCTCCTGTCACTTTCCTCTTATCTAAGATTTTCTGTGCCTTTTCAACATTGACTGAGACCCAGGGTTTGGTTAGGATCTTCAACCCCTTTAACTCTTCTCTATACTCCTACTTAGTTCAATGAAACCCAATCCATTTCAATAAAATTTCGTGAAGGACCCACTGTATGCCAGGCACTCTTACTAGGCACTCAGGATTCCAAAATAAGTAAGTCATTGGTGCTAAGAGTCTAGAAGGGGAATGTGGACATAAAAACAAAAGGTAGTGACCACCCAGAATCATAAAAATAAGTACCAAAGGCATAGAAAGCACAATCTAGAGGATGGAAAGGGAGAAGACCTCATTGAGAGTGTGATGTCTGAGTTAGGATAATGGATAAGTACGTGTTTAGCAAGAGCTAAACTGGGGGAAATGGTAGAAAAAGGCTACCCTAGGCAGAGAAGCCTGGATGTGGAAGTTCATAGCATTTGATAACTTTTGTTTTGCTTAGCTTAGTAAACCATGTTTGGGTTTGGTATCAGGATTTAGGCTGCCTTCAAAACACTGAAGCTCTTCTTCAAATAGAAGAGCAAGGTGAGATAAAGCAAGAGAGGCAATCAAGGGCTCTTCACTAGACTACAGAAGCTGGAATGCATCCTGTAGATTACGCAAAGCACTGAAGCCATTTAAGCCTTTAGTGTTAGGGTAGGTGGTTCAGAGGAATGTGGGCCCCACCTTACATTTAAGTAATCAAGTAAAGCTAAATGAAGGAAAGTTCTGGTGACAGACCTTGAAAAAATTGGGTAAAATTTCAACAGACTGAAATGAAGAGAAGTCATTACATCACTGGTGGAGAAAGCACCATTTAACTGATTGTTCCAGGTATGCTAATTTTTTCTCCTGAAACACATTACCTAAATTCTTCAAGCACAGGGATTGTTTTTCAAAATTCCTTTCAATTGTTCCAAGTAGCCAGCAGAGTTCTGGATACACAGTGGGTGTTTGGTCAATTATCAATGACTTTTTGGGATGTGTCAAAAAAAAAAGAGGAAAGAGAATAAACTTCCTCATATTTGTCCAGGACAGGGGCTTGTTTTTACTCCTAAATCTGTTGCTAAGAATGAAAATTCATAAGGTTTTATAAATCCATATTTGAAATGAAGATGTGCATAATTGGAAGCTTATGGTTGTCTAATAAAGGACAGAAGATTCTAATTAAAGCCAAAATTCCAACTCTAAGCAGCCTTTCTCACTGTGCAGGCATCCCAACTGCTAAGTTTGTTTAATAGATCAAATTAATTGGATGACTGCTTTTGAAGGGCATCTTAGGGACTCTGGACTTATTAGCATTGCTTTAGTGCGTGTTTCCCTAAGCTCACTACTGACAGAAGTAGTCAGTCTTATTATCAGAAAGCCAAAGCACTTTGAGATATTGGGGAGAGTGATAATGTGATATAAATACCTTATGAAGGACTATATATATACATGTTATTTATTTTTTCTTAAAGAAAAAGAAAGGGCCCTGGGTTTTACCAATTCTCTTCCCTGCTCCAAATCTGATCAGGCTCTGAAAAATACCCTGTCAAAAAACAGTTTTAAGTGCAAAGTAATTTTTGAACCATAACAATAAATGCCCATTTTCTGTGTTCTACAGTGTTCATATCTCATTACATATGTCACTTTTAACTCATAAGTGGTGAGATGCTGTCATGCAGGTATGGTACTCAAAATGGTTAACAATGGTACAACACATACACCAGCCATTCAGAATGGACCCGAGCAATCTGGATGCATGCCAGCTGTTATCAGACCTGCACATACAGGCTCCATCTCAGCCCTGGTATAGTGGACTGTCAGGCAACTTTTGTCCATGCACTTCCTTTCTGGTAATAGCCCCATTTCCTTTGAGAACTGCCCTACCTATTCCAAGTGATCTTGAAGGAAATGGTCTAATGGGACTCAATCTTCCCTTGGCCACAATGTTGAGACATGTGATTTAGATATAACCAGTCAAAATATTCCATTCTTTCGCCATAGTAAGTGATTGAGAAATGGGTGCATGACCCAGTTTAGGCCAAGCAGAGTCCTCCTCAGGACATTTCCTCTGGAGTTGATTCATAAGATCTCTCCTACTTTGGAGATTGCTAAACTTGAAGGATGTGAACCTAAGGCAGCTGGAGGCCATGTTGCCTTCTAAGAGGATAAACCTTATTGAAAATGAACCTAAGAAAAAATAAATGAACCTGAGAGAGAGAGAGACAGAGTCCTGTCAACACTGTTCGAACCTCTGGAACCAGCCATGCCTACAGCCAGATCTAACAGATGTCTCATTTACTCAAAGATTTTTTCTTTCTTTCTTTCCTTCCTTCTTTATTTTTCCTTCCTTCATTTCTTCCTTTCCCTCTCTTCTTCCTTTTTCTCTTTTTCTTCTTTCCTTAAACTAAATTGAATTGAATTTCTGTCCCTGGCATTCAAATAAGTACTGATTAACAATTATGCCCACATAACAAAATTCTATATAATTTCCATTACACAACGCTGATGAAATCTTGAATTTAATTGAAAACTCTGCTTTTTATTAGATTGTCCTAAGGCTCCAAACCAATACATTATGCAACTAGAAGCCATCATGGGCCCTTAATCAGGGGGATAACAAAATAAAGATGGTGTTTTAGAAAAGTCTGCCTGGCAAGAGATGTGTGGATATAATCAAAACAACATATGCTCATACATGTAACCAGAAAAAAATATATATTCTCCTTAATTTTCAAAGATGCCAGATGCCATTTCTTTTTGTGTTAGCACAACTGAAAAAAACTATTATTGCCCATACCTTAAGAATGTTTGGAAATTATTATACATGTTGCCTTTAATTATTTGGAACTTAATCATAGATTTTATATCACTGATTTATCCTATATGTATATATTAGGACTTGCTATGTGAAGTTATTATCATGGGCTCTAGAGTTAAAAAGATGAATTAGACAATTTATTTGCCCTCCAGGAATTCATATTCTGGTGAGACAGGTAGAACTGTAACTAAATAAATAGTGCAAGAGTTGGAAAGACTAGAACATTTCCTTCTGCTGGATGTCCCCACTTCCTCAGAGGTGCTATTAACTGAAAGCTGGACACTATGGTGTACAGTAGATGCACACAGCTCCATAAAAGCAGCTCCTAAATATTCCAGCCTAAGCAGCTCAGTGAACCACGGAGTCCTGAATTTTCTAGCATTTCAGGCATAACTCTGGTTGCTTTGGTCTTCTTTATGTAAAGAAGGAAAATAAAGAGTTAAGTATTCCACAGTTGATGAATGCAGTCTTGACTCTCTTTACAAGTAAATGTGATCTTCAGGACATTATTTTGGTTGGTTCATACTTCAAATTGTAAATTATATTTTAATTTAAAAGTTTAATTATGAACAAAATTCTTGAGAGCACAGAGAGGGGACCCACTGAATTTATGTTTTCAGTCATTGTCAAATCTTTGTTTATTTGGAGCCACCCCTTCCTTAAAGATGCACTTAGACCTTTAAGGTGGATTCTGTTACAAGAAATCCCTCTAGGCCGTCTCATTTTCCACGATTCCACACTGGAGTGACCTAACACATAGCTGGGATTCATGTACAAATTCCTGGGAGCTAGAGAGACCCTGACAATAATTTCTTGCCCTTTTTTTTCTCCTCCCAGTTTCGGCATCTTTCTGCTTGTGTCATTGAGCTGCAGTAGATGATTGGTGTGTTTGAAAAGGAGGAAAAAATGTCTGCCATTCCTTTTCCCTTTCTATTTTAACTGGCTTTTAAATTTTCCATGTGGACTTTCAAATTAAATGTAGTCTAAAATGGCCTATGATTTTTTGCTCCCAAAATAACTCTTAAAAGGGGAAAATAAAATATTTACTGTTAGGTTATTTACTATAAACAATTTAGTGACAGATTAATTACTTGCTCAATTTACAGAGCTAGTCAGGGACACAGCCAAAACTAGAACACAAATCTCAGCAAGGTTCTCAGCATTGCTGATAAGTTCCCTTTTCTCATAAAGCTGTTACAAATTTTCACTACTGTTTTCATGAACCTTGTACTACTACCTCCCCATCACTCTGGCCCCTACATCACAGAAAATTAAAAACCTTCAAGTATGCCTCCAGTTTCCCCTTTGAACTTCCTCATTTCTCATCTCAAAGGAACACTATCATTACTCTTGAAGGGTAATCCTACCATTGTTTTCTAGATCACAAAGAGTTCCATCTCCTCTGAGAAAGATCTTGTTCTGTTAATTATTTCTTATCACTTTTATGAGGATCCTTTCTCCATTAACTCCTTCTTTTTAGCACATAAACACACTCAAGAACTTGCATTTATGGTGACTTTACACCCCATTCCGGAAACATTCTTTTTTTTCTATTCATCATAACCAAGGAAGATCTCTTCTCACTGTTCCTACATTCTTGCCTACTATTCATGCCTTCAACTTCAAAAACGTGACTTTTGACACTACAATTTGACTGCAAATGTGTGGGCAAAGACCATCTATACTTTTTTAGGGCATTTCAATTCCCTCCTTTTGGGAACTCTTTCTTTTGGCTTTCTTATTCTCCTCTTAACCTTGAGTTTCTGAATTTTTCTCTCATTCATTCATTTTACTGATGCTTCACAGGGCCCTCTGCTCTCAGCACCCTTTCCTTCTCATTCTGTACTTTCTCTGGACAAGTCCCACTTATATCCATGGTTCAGCTCCATACATATTTGTATAATGTATAAATGCCTCTTAAAGAAAAAAATCTTAAGTTTTCAATGTTAACCAAAATTATACTCTTATATTATTTACTTAAATATAAAACCAAATATAAATTCCTTATGCTTATAGTTCTTACACAAGTATACAATTAAAAACCTTATAAAATGAATTCAAACAAAACTAACAATCTAAAAAACTCATAAAATGAAATAAACATTAATTTTCTATGTTGTTTTCTTGAAACTAAATTGTCAACTCACAATGTGAATGTGGGGTTGGCTATTAATATAGGTTGTTTTTCATTTAAATGGAACTGTATACCCTGTGATGATTCAGTCCTCCCACCACTTTACTCTATTCAAACTACTATGAAACCTTCATTCTTATGAGCAAGTACACAATGACACCATTTCTTCTTCACTTGACCTGATTGCATCATTTACATAGTAAGCCTGATTCTGTGATACTTGGCACCAGCAAGATTATAAACATAAATACAAATGCAGATACTGAAGTAAACTGGCAATACTATTCATAAGGTGGTCATCCATATGATCGAGAGTATTGTTGAATTGAAAGCATGAATATAAGCATGAATATAAAAATCAATTTGGTGAACACATAGGCCTCTGGAGCCCCAATTTTGTGAGTCCCAGATTTGTAGGTATAGCTCAAAACCCTCTTCTGAGCCTCTGCCCTGTATTTCCAACTGCCCACTAAAAATTTTTCTATGTGCATGACCTATAATCACCTCAGATGCAACATGTCCGTACCGAACTTGTTATCATTCACCACATACACACCCACCTTAACCTGTATTCCCAATCTAAGTTAATGAGCTCATCATCTACCCAGTCACTAAAGCCAAAAACTTAAGTCTCATACTAGATTCCTTCCCTGCCTCACCTCCTACATCCAAGAATTCTATTTCTTAAACGTCTTTCAAATCACTGGTTATTTTCCTTTTGACTCAGAAATCCTTCTCAATTACCAAGGAAATGATCTAAATATTAATAAAGCAACAATAAAAAAAAGAGTAAAGATGTTCACCTCACTATTATATTTAATGAAGAAAATTAAAACAATATGATCATTTAAGAGTAGGGGAAATATTAAGCTAATATGGTACAAGTTATTCTCATTCAGAAACAATAAAAGAAATATAGTTATTGGCAGACTAGCTATCAAAAAAATGTTTTAAATGCCCAGTACAAAACACCTTAAAAATGCTGGTTAAGGAAAAAATTTTTTTGTAGATACATGGCTGATTTATCAAGAATGCAAGAGAGATCCTCAGAAGCCAAAATAAAGAGCAACAAGGATGGGGTCATGAATCCAGAGAGATATAAGAGATCTGAAGCCTACTCCTTTCTTGAGTATCCATTAATCTTTGGTAGCCCGGGGCTTTAATTTTAAAAAGCACTGAACATGGCAGACAAGAAACAATGCAGGCCCAAGGAAGGCAGGATATCATACTGGACTTTACATACAGCAGAAATTTCAAAAACGCAGCATTCTCTGTGAGTAAACTAGAAAATAATCTACCCCACAGAGGAAAACATTAAGGAAAATTGTCTGTCTCAGTCATGGCCATAAATGGAGGCAAAAAAGAAGTCATTCTTGATAATAAAGACTGTAAATCCATCCTTGAAGGGGTTTAGTGACAGAATTTATAGAATCTGAATGGTCACAAGTGGACATTTTCTTTCAAATTAGTTCTAGATTGGTGGTGCCCCAGACATTTAGCAGAAACTAAAACAAAAATCTCTGAGGAAATTCAACTTTATCTTAAGCCTCAAAAAAAAATCCCACCAATAAAAATTAAAGAAACATAAACCCATACTACATTATAATGAAACATGAAAAATAAGTTATGGTTTAACAAGTGCCAACATAAGAAATTTCAGGATAAGACACATAAAAGCTTCAGCTATAAAAAAATATTGATACAGAATGTAAAATCAACATGTTTAATATATTTCAAGAAATAAAAGAAAATATAGTCAGAGAATGAATCTAAAAAATTAACTGAGTTATGAAAGAATCAATAAGAAATTTTACAAACACAAAATTTGAAAAAATTTTCAACCACCAGTGTGTGAATTAACTAGCAGATTAAACAGAACTAAATAAATAATTAGTAATTTGGAATGTAGATCTGAAGAAATTACCAAAAATACAGCATAGAAAGCCAAAGAGATCAAGTATGTAATAAAGATGATCAAATATCAGAGTGAGGTCTAACAAATAAATACTTGCAATTTTGAAAGATGAATAGGAAAATGGAGAACTAAACATATTTCCAAAATGATTAAAGGCATGAATTGTTGGATTCAAAGGATGCTCACTTTTCCCAGTGACATTCAGTATTGAAGTACAATTTCTAGTCAGAGCAATTAGGCAAGGGGAAAGAAAAGGCATACAAATTGGAAAGATGTAGAACTATTCCAATTTGCAGATAACAGGATCCTCTATATAGAAGATCCATAAAAGAACTAATAGAGCTAATAAACTAATTCAGCAAAGTCACAGGATAAGGTCAACACTTAAAAATCAGTTGTATTGCTATACACCATCAGTAAACACTCTGAAAAGGAAATTAAGAAAACAACTCCATTTATAATAGCATCCAAAAAACAAAAATAGCTCAAAGTAAATTAAAACAAGGACATGAAAGACTTGTACACTGATACATGTAAAAAAAGAAATAAAAAGCCTAAATAAATGGAAAGACATCCTGTGTTCATGCACTGGGAAACAATATTGTTAGACAGTGATACTACGCAAAGCAATCTATAGACTCATGGAAATTCCTATCAAAAAAATTTTTAATATAATTTATTTTATTATCATTAATCTACAATTACATGTGCAATATTATGGTTATTAAACTACCCCTTCATCAGGTCTCCTATCAAAATTTTAATGGCCTTTTTTACAAAAACAGAAAAGCCAGTCCTCCATATGGAACTGCAAGGGGCCCCAAATAGTCAAAACAACCTTGAAAAGGAACAGAATTAGAGATCTCACACTTCCTGATTAGAAGCTTACTACAAACAGACAATAATCAAAACAAGGTGGTACTGGCTTGAAAATAGATCTGTATACCAATGGAGTGAAATTGCAAGTCCAGAAATAAACCCATACATCTGTGGCCAATTGATTTTCAGCAAGAGTGCCACAACCATTCAGGGGTAAAGAACAGTCTTTTCCACGAATTGTATTGGAACAAATGGTTATGCTCATGCAAAAGAATGAAGTTGCACTCCTATCTCAGAGTATATAAAAAGATTAATTCAAAATAGATCAAAGACCTAAATGTAAGAACTAAAACTACAAAACTCGTAGAAGAGAGTCTAGTATCTCGTACATATAAAAAACTCTTACAACTTGACAAAAAGATGAGCAACCTAATTTAAAAATGGGCAAAGGACTTCAACAGACATTTCTTTAAGAAAGAATATACAAATGAAAAATGCTCTACATCATTAGCCCCTAGGGAAATGCAAATCAAAACTCAATGAGATACCACTTCACACCCCTAGGATAACTGTAATAATAAAACAAAAAAAAAAGCAGAAAATAACAAGTGTTGGTAAGGATGTGGAGAAAATGAAACTCTTGTATATTATTAGTGAGAATGTAAAATGGTGTAGCCACTATGGAAACAGTATGGCAGTTCCTAAAAGAGTTAAACATATAATTACCATATGACCCAACAATTACACTCCTAGGTATATACTGAAAACAAGGACTCAAACAGATACTTGTATGCTGATTCTGACATTCACTACAGCACTAATGGCAATGGCCAAAAGATGGAAACAGTACAAATGCCTATTAACAGATGAATAGATAAACAAAATGAGGTGTGTGTGTGTGTGTGTGTGTGTGTACACAAACACATATACATATATAATGAAGTATTACTCAGCCATAAAAAGGAATGGCATACCGATACATGCTACAGTATAGTGGAACTTAAAGATGCCTGATACAAGAAGTAATATATGATTCCATTTTTACGAATGATCTCTACTAGCTAAATCCATACAGACAGAGAACGGATTGGTGGTTCTCAGGGGCTGGAGGGAGGGGGCAATAGGGAGTGACTGCTCAGTGAGTATAAGATTTTCTTTTGGGGTGATGATAATGTTTTGGAACTAGATAACAGTAGTGGTTACAAAACATAGTGAATTATTAGACCACTTTGTACACTCTAAAATGGTTGATTTTGTGTTATATGAATTTCACCTCAATTTTTAAAAAGATACTTAAATTCCAAAATAGTCATACAGAAATAGAGAAAGCAAAATGTCACAAAATGTGAACAGTCTGTGAATCTAGGTAAAAGATATATGGATGTTTGTTGAATTATTACTTCAAATTTTATGTAGGAGTCTTTTTTTAGATAAAATATTGGGAAAACTTGTAACTTAGCTTCAAGACATAGAAAGCAAAATAGTTTTTACCAGTGAAAATAAACCCACAGTAAAGGTAGTACACAAATCAATTACCAAGGAAGCTTGAAATTAAAACAGAACAAAAATAATAAAACTATACACAAAATCAGTCAAGGGATACACAACAACTGAAGATTATGACATCTAGTACATAACGTGTAGAGGGTGAAGAAAAAGAAAAAAAGAAGTACTATTAGATTGTTTGAAATAGAGCAATCAGCAAATTAATATAGACTGTTAAACAGCCAGGAAGCTATGTTTGAGCCTTATTTATGGTAACCACAAACATAAAGCCAAGAATAGATACACAAAAAATTAAAAAGAGAAATTCAACTACAACACTAAAGAAAACCATTAATAACTAGAGAAGACTATAAGAGACAAAGAAACAGAGAGGAGTTATAAAAACAACCAGAAAACAATAAATTGGCAATAAGTACATACCTGTTAATAATTACCTTGAATGTATATGGACTGAATACACCAATAAAAAGACACAGAGTGGCAGAATGGATAAAGAAACAAGACCCATCTAAATGGTTCTCTGCCTACAAGAGAGTTATTTCAGACCCAAAGACATACAAAGACTAAAAGCAAAGGAATAGAAAAAGATATTTCATGCAAACAATAAAGAGAAAAAAGCAGGAGTAGCAGTACTCATATTAGACAAAATAGATTTTAAAACAAAGAGAGTAACAAGAGACAAAGAAGGACATTACATAATGATAAAAGGAGTCAGTCCAACAAGAGGATATAGCAATTGTAAACATCTATATACCCAACATAGGAGCACCCAAATATGTGAAACAAATACTAACAGAACTAAAGGGAGAAATAGCAGCACAATCATATTAGGAGACTTTAACACCCCACTCACATCAATGGACAGATCATACAGACAGAAAATAAATAAGGAGATGGAGGCACTGAATAATACCTTATATCAGATGTACTTAACAGAACCTTTTCTATAAATTCAAAAAGATAGAAGTTGTATCAAGCAACTTCTCAGATCACAATAGTATGTAACTAGAAATAAATTACACAAAGAAAACAAAAAAGCTTACAAACTCATGGAGGCTAAATTACATATTTCTAAATAATCAGTGGATCAATGAACAAATTAAAACAGAAATCAAGCAATACATGGAGACAAATCAACAGTCAAAAATTTTTGGGACACCACAAAGGCAGTTCTAAGAGGGAAGTATATAGCAAAACAGGCCTGCCTCAAGAAACAAGAACAATCTCAAATACACAGTCTAAACTCACAATTAAGAAGCTGGAAAAAAAGAACAAATGAACCTCAAAGTTAGTAGAAGGAGGGACATAATAAAAATCAGAGCAGATATAAATAAAATAGAGAAAAATAAAGCAATAGAAAAAAAAATGAATGAAACCAAGAGCTGGTTCTTTGAAAAATTAAGCAAAATAGATAAACCTCTAGCCAGACTTATCAAGAAAAGAGAGTACACAAATAAAAAAAATCATAAACTAAGAAGGAATAGTTACAATGAATACAGAAATACAAATAATTATTAAAGAATACTATGAGGGGATTGGATTAAAGATGGCGGCGTGAGAGGTGAGACAGAGGCTTCCTCCTAAAACCTCATATAATATGAAAATAAAGCTACTTCAACTACTCTTGAAAGAGCAACGGGAAAGAGGACAGCAACAAACAGCATACACCTGGAGACAAGAGCAGCCCTCACAGAAAAGGGTAACTTACTAAAGCTATGGTCCTGCGGGATACAAGCCCTTCCCCCAGCCCAGCTCACCAGTGGGAGGAACAGGAACAGAGCAGGGAGGGAGTGGAGATGTGGGACTGCTGAATAGCTAACTCTGGAGATCTGCTCTGGGAGCACAAACCTACATTTCATGGTGCTTGCATGATACTCTTGTAATTAGGGGGTTGGAAAGCTAAGACAGGCAGAATTCCTGGAGAGACTAAGAATCCAGCTGCTTGTGAAAGCAGGGATCCATACCCAGCTGCTCAGGGACAAAAGAAAGGCGGGCAGTCTGAGAGACTTCCTAACAAAGAAGCCCTTAGCAAGAGAGCTGCTAAAGGGGCAAGGATTGCACGGAGCTTACTGCTCAGGAGAAAGGACAGGCAGACAAAATTGTCCAGGTGCATTCTGCCCAGCAGGTTGGGAGCTTTCATGATCTTCAGGTGCTCCAGCTCCCTGGTTGCCTACACAGCTCCAAGAACCCCTTCTGTGACAGGAAGACTTGTGCGCCTTTCTTCTGGCCAGCCCCACCGGGCTTGCAAACCAGGAAATCCTTCCCTGGTGTTAGGCCACCAGAGGGAAGATCTGTCTATAGCAACTAAAAACGCAAAGCACAGAGGGTTATACCTGTGTGCTCAGCCCACTGGTTCAGGCAGTGTAGACAGGCATAGCAGCCAGGAACCAGCAAACAGCCCTTTCCTCCCCAAAGGCACCAATACCACTCCCCTACAATCCCTGCCTTGCTTCAGGGGTTGAGCAGCTCCAGAGAGTAGAGCTTCTGGGCACTAGAGGGCGCCATACACAATTATGAAACGCCAAAGGAACCTGGTCCAGAGTAAAATTATGAACACAACTCCTGAGAAAAATTTAAATGATATGGACCTTATGACTCTCCCTGAAAGGGAGTTCAAATAAAAATCATTAACATGCTCATGGAGGTACGGAAAGATATTCAAGAACTCAGGAATGAATTCCAGTCAGAGATCCAATCATTGAAGAACACAATGGACGGTATTAAAAGCAGATTGGCTACGGTGGAGGAGACAATAAATGAAATAGAAACTAGAGAAGAGGAATACAAAGAAGCTGAGGCACAGAGAGAAAAAGAATCTCTAAGAAGGAAAGAATATTGAGAGAACTGTGTGACCAATCCAAACGGAACAATATTCGCATTATAGGGGTACCAGAGGAAGAAGAGAGAGAAAAAGGGATAGAAAGCATCTTTGAGGAGGTCATTGCTGAAAACTTCCCCAATCTGGGGAAGGAGATAGTCTCTCAGGCCATGGAGGTGCGCAGATCTCCCAACACAAGGGACCCAAGAAAGACAACAGCAAGACATATAGTAATTAAAATGGCAAAGATCAAGGATAAGGACAAACTATTAAAAGCAGCCAGAGAGAGAAATAGGATCACATACAAAGGAAAACCCATCAGGCTATCATCAGACTTCTCAGCAGAAAGCTTACAGGCCAGAAGGGAGTGGCATGATGTATTTAATGCAATGAAGCAGAAGGGCCATGAACCAAGATTACTTTATCTGGCAAGATTATTATTTAAATTTGAAGGAGGGATTAAACAATTCCCAGATAAGCAAAAGCTGAGAGAATATGCCTCCCACAAACCATCTCTACAGTGTATTTTGGAGGGACTGCTATAGATGGAAGTGTTCCTACAGATTAATAGCTGTCACCAGAGGTAATAAAACCACAGTAAAGAAAATAGAACAGCTAATTACTAAGAAAATGCAAAATTAAATTAACTATTCCCAAAGTCAATCAAGGGATAGACAAACAGTACAGAATATGATACCTAATATATAAAGAATTGAATAGAAAGAAAAAGGAGGAAACAAACAAAGAACCTTTAGATTGTGTTTGTAATGGCATATTAAGTTAGTTGTTAGACTTTTAGATAGTAGGGAAGTTAACCTTGAACCTTTGGTAACCACGAATCTGAAGCCTGCAATGCTAATAAGTACATACCTATCCATAATCACCCTAAATGTAAATGGACTGAATGCACCAGTCAAAAGACATAGAGTCACTGAATGGATAAAAAAACAAGACCCATCTGAATGCTGCCTTCAAGAGACTCACTTTAAACCCAAAGACATACACAGACTAAAAGAGAAGGGATGGAAAAAGATATTTCATGCAAACAACAAGGAGAAAAAAGCAGATGTTGCAGTACTTGTATCAGACAAAATAAACTTCAAAACGAAGAAAGTAGCAAGAGATAAAGACGGCCATTACATAGTGATAAAGGGGTCAGTCCAACAAGAAGACATAACCATTATAAATATATATGAACCCAACAAAGGAGCTCCAGCATATGTGAAACAACTGCTAACAGAATTAAAGGAGGAAATAGACAGCAATGCATTGATTTTAGGAGACTTCAACACACCACTCACTCCAGAGGACACATCAACCAGACAGAGAATAAGTAAAGACACAGAGGCACTGAAAAACACACTAGAACAGATGGACCTAACAGATATCTACAGAACTCTGCACCCAAAAGCAGCAGGATACACATTTTTCTCAGGGGCACATGGAACATTTTCCAGAATAGACCACATACTAGGCCACAAAAAGAACCTCAGTAAAGTCAAAAATATTGAAATTCTACCAACCAACTTCTCAGATCACAAAGTTATAAAACTAGAAATAAATTTTAGAGAGAAATCAAAAAAGCTCACAAATACATGGAGACTTAATAACATTCTCCTAACTAATCAATGGGTTAACGACCAAATCAAAACAGAAATCAAAGAATATATGGAGACTAATAATAACAACAACACAAAGCCACAACTTCTGTGGGACACAGCAAAGGCAGTTCTAAGAGGAAAGTATATTGCAATCCAGGCCTATTTAAAGAAGGAAGAACATTTCCAAATGAATAGTCTAAAGACACAATTACTGAAATTGGAAAAAGAAGAACAAATGAGGCCCAAAGTCACCAGAAGGAGGGACATAATAAAGATCAGAGAAGAAATAAATAAAATTGAGAAGAATAAAACAATAAAAAAAATCAATGAAACCAAGAGCTGGTTCTTTGAAAAAATAAACAAAATAGATAAACCCCTAGCCAGACTCATTAAGAGAAAAAGAGAATCTACACACATAAACAGAATCAGAAATGAGAAAGGAAAAATAACGACAGACCCCACAGAAATACAAAGAATCATAAGAGAATATTATGAGAATCTATATGCTAACAAGCTGGAAAACATAGAAGAAATGGACGACTTCTTAGAAAAATACAACCTTCCAAGACTGACCAAGCAAGAAACAGAAAAACTAAACAGACCAATCACCAGCAATGAAACTGAATCAGTAATCAAAAAACTACCCAAAAACAAAAGCCCCGGACGAGATGGATTCACCTCTGAATTCTACCAGACATATAGAGAAGAAATAACACCCATTCTCCTTAAAGTTTTTCAAAAAATAGAAGAGGAGGGAATACTTCCAAACTCATTCTATGAAGCCAGCATCACTCTAATACCAAAACCGGGCAAAGACCTCACCAAAAAAGAAAATTACAGACCAATATCCCTGATGAACGTAGATGCAAAAATACTCAACAAAATATTAGCAAACCGAATTCAAAAATACATCAAGAGGATCATACACCATGATCAAGTGGGATTCATCCCAGGGATGCAAGGATGGTACAACATTCGAAAATCCATCAACATCATCCACCACATCATGAAAAAGAAGAACAAAAACCACATGATCATCTCCATAGATGCTGAAAAAGCATTTGACAAAATTCAGCATCCATTCATGATTAAAACTCAACAAAATGGTTACAGACGGCAAGTACCTCAACATCATAAAGGCCATATATGACAAACCCACAGCTAACATCATACTTAACAGCGAGACGCTGAAAGCTTTTCATCTAACATCGGGAACAAGACAGGGATGCCCACTCTCTCCACTGTTATTCAACATAGTACTGGAGGTCCTAGCCACGGCAGTCAGACAACACAAAGGAATAAAAGGCATCCAGATTGGTAAGGAAGAAGTCAAATTGTCACTATTTGCGGATGACATGATATTGTACATAAAAAACCCTAAAGACTCCACTCCAAAACTACTAGAACTAATATCTGAATTCCGCAAAGTTGCAGGATACAAAATTAACACACAGAAATCTGTTGCTTTCCTATACACTAATGATGAACTAACAGAAAGAGAAATCAGAAAAACAATTCCATTCACAATTGCATCAAAAAGAATAAAATACCTAGGAATAAACCTAACGAAGGAAGTGAAAGACCTGTACTCTGAAAACTACAAGACACTCCTACGAGAAATTAAAGAGGACACTAACAAATGGAAATGCATCCCATGCTCTTGGCTAGGAAGAATAAATATTGTCAAAATGGCTATACTACCTAAAGCAATCTACAGATTCAATGCAATCCCTATCAAACTACCAACAGCTTTCTTCAATGAACTGGAACAAATAATTCTAAAATTCATATGGAATCACAAAAGACCCCGAATAGCCAAAGCAATCCTGAGAAGGAGGAATAAAACAGGGGGAATTATGCTCCCTGACTTCAAGCTCTACTACAAAGCCACAGTAATCAAGACAATTTGGTATTGGCACAAAACAGACCCACAGACCAGTGGAACAGAATAGAAAATCCAAACATTAACCCAAACATATACAGTCAATTAATATTTGATTAAGGAGCCTTGGATATACAATGGGGAGATGACAGCCTCTTCAGCAGCTGGTGTTGGAAAAACTGGACAGCTACATGTAAGAGAATGAAACTGGACTACAGTCTAACCCCATGCACAAAGGTAAACTCAAGGTGGATCAAAGACGTGAATGTAAGTCATGAAACCATAAAACTCTTAGAAAAAAACATAGGCAAAAATCTCTTGGACATAAACATGAGCGACTTCTTCATGAACATATCTCCCGGGCAAGGGAAACAAAAGCAAAAATGAACAAGTGGGACTATATCAAGCTGAAAAGCTTCTGTACAGCAAAGGACACCATCAGTAGAACAAAAAGACATCCTACAGTATGGGAGAATATATTCATAAATGACATATCCGATAAGGGGTTGACATCCAAAATATATAAAGTACTCATGCACCTTAACAAACAAAAAGCAAATAATCCAATTAGGAAATGGGCAGAGGACATAAATAGACACTTCGCTAAAGAAGAAATTCAGATGGCCAACAGGCACATGAAAAGATGCTCCACATTGCTAATCATCAGAGAGATGCAGATTAAAAGCACAATGAGATATCACCTTACACCAGTGAGGATGGCCAACATCCAAAACACAAACAACAACAAATGTTGGCGAGGATGTGGAGAAAAGGGAGCCCTCCTACACTGCTGGTGGGACTGCAAATTAGTTCAACCATTGTGGAAAGCAGTATGGACGTTCCTCAAAAAACTCAAAATAGAAATACCATTTGACCCAGGAATTCCACTCCTAGGAATTTACCCTAAGAATACAGCAGCCCAGTTTGAAAAAGAGAGATGCACCCCTGTTTATCGCAGCACTATTTACAATAGCCAAGAAATGGAAGCAACCTAACTGTCCATCAGTAGATGAATGGATAAAGAAGAAGTGGTACATATATACAATGGAATATTATTCAGCCATAAGAAGAAAACAAATCCTACCATTTGCAACGACATGGATGGAGCTAGAGGGTATTATGCTCAGTGAAATAAGCCCAGCCGAAAAAGGCAAGTATCAAATGATTTCACTCATATGTGGAGTATAAGAACAAAGAAAAGAACTGAAGGAACAAAACAGCAGCAGTCTCGCAGAACCCAAGAACGGATAATAGTTACCAAAGGGAAAGGGACTGGGGAAGGTGGGTGGGAAGGGAGGGATAAGAGTGAAAAAGGGGCATTACCATTAGCAGATGTAATGTTGGGGGGGCATGGGGAGGGCTGTACAACTCAGAGGAGACAAGTTGTGACTCTGTAGCATCTCACTACGCTGATGGACAGTGACTGTAATGGGCTTGGTGGGGGGACTTGATGAAGGGGGTAGTTTAATAATCATAATATTGCACATGTAATTGTAGATTAATGATCCAAAATAAATTATTTAAAAAAATACTTAGGAGAAGCTAATAAAAGAATAAGTAATTTAAAAAAGAACATATGGTATGTGAACATTTTCCAGGGATGTGTTGTTTTAATTTGTCTGATTTTTCGCATACTATTCAAGATCAAATAGACAACATTCACCATGTTAACTGATAAGTTTTCACAAATGCCTGGATTATTAAATTGGTTTTCTTTGTTTCATTGGATATGGCCTATAATTGTAGGTCTAATACTGTTATGAATTTGTATTCCTGTTCTCCTAGTGTGTGTGTTGAAGGCAGTTGTTGGTCTTTTAAAGCCAATACAAGCATATGCTACTTTTCAAGAATTAACTTCAAGAAATAAGTGATTTTAAAACAACTTTGTGAAATCATATACTGATTCCACACCTGCATTTGCTGCAAGAAAATAATCATGTATATTGTGATTTTATCCAGAATTATAGCTGCTGGCTGTCCTCTCTTTCGTATTTTATCTCCCTGTTTGGTCCCAGGAAATGGCTGGTTAGCCAGAGATGGGTAAGATTCCTCATGGGAGGAACAACCTAAGACAGGCACAGTCACAAGGGACGTCAGGTGAGCAACGTGGGGGCCAACTGAGGTGAGGCATAGAATCTCACCCCTCCAGATGAGAGAGACATTGCCTGTGACAATGTATGTCACAGGCCGAGCCCAGCTAATCATTATTCTGATACCTTCCACAAATATATGCATATGAATTTGCATCAATTAAAACAAAAAAGGGGGAAATGTGGGATTCACTTATAATTTAAGTATAAAAATCATATGAATAATCATAGTTGACTTGATTGATTATAGTAACTGAATTAGTTTCTCTGATATGACTGCCTTTGCATTGTTCACCTTGTGAGAACTTGTTCACTATGTTCCTTGCATTGTTCACCTTGTGAGAGCTTGTTCACTGTATTGGAACTTGTTTGTTATTCTCCAAAAGATTGGAGACTGTTGAGAATTAAGTTTGGAGTTGATTAATGATAGTGTATTGAGTTCCCTATGCAGAATTCTATTGTTGTTAGGAACCATTTGATCAATAAATGTGAGAGGTGCTCTCTCAGCATCACTCTTGAGCTGTTAAAAAAAAAAGCAGATTAGATGTAGTAGAAGAGATGTAAATGGAATAGAAATTAAAGAAGAGGAATACAAAGAAGCTGAGGCACTGAGAGAAAAAAGAATATCTAAGAATGAAAGAATATTGAGAGAACTGTGTGGCCACTAATAAAAAAATTAATAGTTTTGGGGGTGTAATGTGCAGCATGGTGAGTAATAATGTCTTGTGTATTGAAAAGTTGTTAAGAGAAAAAACCTCAAAAGTTCACATCGCAAGAAAAAATAATTTGTAACTATGTATGTTGAAGGATGTTAACTAAACTTACTGTGATGATCATTTCACAATAAAAAATGAAATAAAATAAAAACAAAAAAATAAAGAATACAATGAAAAATTACATGCCAATAAATTGTGGACAGCCTAGAAGAAATAGACAAATTCCTAGAAAAATACAACCTTCCAAGACTGATGCAGGAAGAAACGGAAAATCTGAACCAAGGATGTCCACTTTCACCACTCTTATTCAACATAGTACTGGAGATTCTAGTCACAGAGGTCATATAACAGAGATAAAGATTATCCTAACTGGTAAGGAAGAAGTTAAACTGTCACTATTTGCAGATGACCTCATATTCTACATAGAAAACCCTAAAGACTCCAAAAAAAACCCCTATTTGAACTAATACCTGAATTCAGCAAAGTTACAGGATACAAAATTAATACACAGAAATCTGTTGCATTCCTATATACTAACAATAAACTATCAGAAAGAGAAATCAGGAAAACAATGCCATTTACAATTACATCAAAAAGAATAAAATGCCTAGAAATAAACCTCACCAAGGAAGTTAAAGACTTGAAATCTGAAAACTCTAAGACACTCATGACAGAAATTAAAGAAAACACAAAAAAATGGAATTCTATCCCATGCCCATGGGTAGAAGAATTAATACTGTCAAAATGGCCATCCTGCCCAAAGCAATTTACAAATTCAATGCAATCCCAATGCATTTTTGCAATCCCAACAGCATTTTTCAATGAACTAGAACAAATCATTCTAAAATTCGTATGGAACAACCAAAGACCCTGAATAGCCAAAGCAATCCCAAGAAAGGAAAACAAAGCTGGGGGTATTATACTCCTTGACTTCAAGCTATACTACAAAGCTACAGTAATCAAAACAGTATGGTCCTGGCACAAGAACAGACCCATAGATTAATGGAGCAGAATAGAGAGCCCAGATATAAACTTATGCATCTATGGTCAATGAATATATGACAAAGGAGCTATGAATATACAATAGAGAAAAGACAACCACTTCAACAAGTGGTGTTGGCAAAACTGGACAGCTACATATAAGAAAATGAAACTGATACTTACCTGGCAGGGGAGATACCATGATCACGAAGGTGGTTTTCCCAGGGCGAGGCTTATCCATTGCACTCCGGATGTGCTGACCCCTGCGATTTCCCCAAATGTGGGAAACTCGACTGCATAATTTGTGGTAGTGGGGGACTGCGTTCGCGCTTTCCCCTGTTATAAAATTTAAAGAAAAAAATTAAAAAAAAAAAGAAAATGAAACTGGATTATTGTCTAACTCCATATACAAAAGTAAACTTGAAATGGATCAAAGACCTGAATGTAAGTCATTAAACCATAAAACTCACAGAAGAAAACACAGGCAAAAATCTCTTGAATATAAAAATGAGCAACTTTTTCCTGAATGCATCTCCTCAGGTAAGGGAAACAAAAGCAAAAATGAACAAAATCTAACTAAAAAGCTTCTGCACAGCAAAGGACACCATCAGCAGAATAAAAAGGCATCCTATAGTATGGGAGAAAATATTCATAAATCACTTATCTGATAAGGGGTTAACAACCAAAATATAGAAAGAACTCATATGCCTCAGCACCCAAAAAACAAATAACCTGATCAGAAAATGGGCAGAGGACCTGAAAAGACACTTCTCCAAAGAAGAAATACAAATGACCAGCAGGCACATGAAAAGATGCTCCACATCACTAATTATCAGGGAAATGCAAATTAAAACCATAATGAGATACCACCTAACACCAGATGGCCACTATCCAAAAGACAAACAGCAAATGCTGGCAAGGGTCCAAAGAAATAGGAACTCTCCTACACTATTGGAGGGACTGAAAATTGGTACAACCACTGTGGAAAACAGTATGGAGGTTCCTCAAAAAAATAAAAATAGAAATATCATTTGACCTAGTAATTCCACTCCTAGGAATTTACCCAAAGAAAACAAAATACCTGATTCAAAAAGATTTATGCACCCCTATGTTTATGGCCACACTGTCTGCAATAGCCAAGAGAGAAGCAACCAAAGGGTCCATCAGTAGATGAATGGATAAAGAAGAGGTGGTACATATACACAATGGAATATTATTCATGCATTAAAAGAAGAAAAATCCTGTCACTTGCAACAACATGGATGGATCGAGAGGGTATTATGCTCAGTGAAATAAGCCAGGTGGGGAAAGACAAATACCATATGATTTCACTTATTTATGGAATATAAAAACAAAGCAAAACAGAAGGAACAATACATCAGTAAAGTCATAGACGCTGAGAAATGACTTGTGGTTACCATGGTGGAGAGGTTGGCGTTGGTGGTTGGGAAGGGTGAGGGGATAAAGGGGCACAAAATTCATAATCATAAGTTGATCATGGGGATAGTAGTCTACCATGGAAAATATAGTCAGTGACTCTGTAACATCCTTCTATGTTGATAGATAGTAACCACAGTCATTGGTGTGAGGATTAATAATGTGGGTAACTGTTAAATCACTGATATATGTTTGAAGATTATATATCAATGATACTTCAACATAAAATAAAAAATGTAGAAAGGAAAAACAAAATCACAAGAAACTGACAATTCCACTATCAAAGTGAGAGATATTAATAAATTCTTAATAATTGATAGATCAAGCACATCAAAAATTCAGTAAGGATAAAGAATATTTGAAAATTTTTGATTTAATAGACATTTATAGAACATTATACCTAATAATGGCAAAAATACAACCTCTTTAATACATATGGAGTATTTATGAAAATTGTGTATTAGGAGATAAAGCAGGTCTCAATAAATTTCAGTGAACAAATTAGTATGATATAGGGCATGTTCTGACCATAATTCTAGCTATCATAAACTAATAAATGTATTTTCAAAAATGTATATTTGGAAATTTCAAAATATTTATTTATTCATGGTCTAAAGAAAAATATGATGAAAGGTAGAAAAAATGGAACTAAATGATAACAAAAATAATGTACATGAAAACTTACAGTAGTAGAATTATAGAAATCCTAGGAAAAAAGCTGAAAATTAATGACCTAAGTACCACTTAAAACATCATAAAAAGAGCAACAGAACAAAGATATTACAACTGAGAAAATAATAATAACATAGTGAAACAGAAAACAAATACATACCAAAGAGCATCAACAAAGAAAAGAGTTGTTTTTGAGAACACTAATAAAATTTGTAAGCCTCTGGTAAAACTGATAAGAAAAAAGGGAGTCACAAGTTAATGTATCAGGAATATAAAAAAGAAAGTAAGTAGTGATGTAGCATAAATTAAAAATATAAAAATATTAAGAAAACCTTTATGCCTATAAGTTCGATTGAAGAGGACAATTTCCTACAGAACAGACTCAAGAAAAAATAGGAAAATGAAATAAAAATAGAAAATCATTAATGATCTTAGAACCAATTCAGAAATTGAGTTATCTTGAGTATCTTAAAGCTTTTCATAGACACAGACACACACACATGAAACACACAAGGCCAAGTGGCTTACCAGCAAGGTTTACTAGGAAGAGTTCATTTCAGTTTTAATCAAACTAATACAGAGAATAGAAAAAATAACTAAAAGTTAATTATAATAGCTTAATTGTGATACCAAATTCAAGCAAAGGAATTACAAGAAAAATAATTTCAGATCAGTCTCACTCATGAACATAGATGCAACAATCATAACTAAAATATGAATAATGCATATCTAGAATTTTTTTTAAAAAGCAATTAATCACTCTCTCCAGCCAAAACATCCTTGGTTTATAGTTGCTCATTGATTTTCATAGTACAAATACTACACATCTGGCTCTTTTCTAGCTACCAGTGTGACTTCACTGAATGCAGAGTTGGGGAGAAAGGCTAACAGTCAGCTTTAAAAAAATCACTATGAGCTGGCTCCTGTGTACCATTCACATGACAGAGGTACCACTGAATACCAATGGACAAAGATAATACAAAATCTCTACCACACACAAAAATCAATTCCAGATGGACATTTTTTACATTTTTAGAAAATAATATAAAAGAACATCTTTCTGAACTTGAGATAATTATTTTTAAGAGATTATATCACTGACAATAATGGGAAATGTTAATTTTTTATTATATCAAAATTATTAAATTTTGTTCAAAATCTACCATCAAGAAAGTGGAAAACTCATCACTGAGTGAAGTGAAAATTCTCACTTGGGATATTTTTTCCCCACACAAATACAACTGGATACAGTTTTCTTCTGTCTCTATGGGGCCTCTGGTCTTAGCTACTCTCTCTTATGTTTGATAACTGAAGTCTCTCCCTCTCTCTTGCCTTTTTTCCAAAAAACTCCCCTCTCTCCTTTTCACAGCCAAGTTTTCAGAAGATTAATATACATTCACCTTCTCCATTTCCTCATTTCTCAAGCCATTTCTTAATTCAGGATTTGTCATTTCCCTATACTCTGCTCTCAGTTGACACAACTCTCTCTAAGGTGACTTCATAATAAGAAATTCAATGAGCACTTTCATATCTAATGGGCCATTCCTCAGAAGCATTCAACAATGTTGACCACTCCCTCCTTGAAATTAGTTCCCCCTTTTACTTTGTACTCATCCCTATTTCTCACTCTTTCTTCGAAATATACTCTGCAGGTATTTATATAATATATAAAGAACAGAATTAAAATTATCAGTAACCCTAACACCCAAAGAAAATAATGATAAATATTAATATTAATTGATATATGCCAGACTTTTTCTAGGAACATACACCTTTATAAAATGATTGCTATCATACATAACAGTCTTTTCATCACTTAATATAATATATACATTCTCCCTTATCAGTGTAAATTAATGTTAGTCTAATTATTAATAGTACTTATTATGCTTTTACTGAAGGTACTGTGTCAAACTCTACATATATTTAATCTTCACACTACAACCATATAAGATAGAAACTATATTATTACCCCTATTTTACAAATGGGAAAACTAAAGTTTTGACAATTTAGATAAATAATTATGGTCTAATAGTGAGTAGCCCAAGATTTGAATCCAAGATGTTTAACTCCAGAGAGGGAACTCTTTTCACTACTCATACAGCTTTACCAGTCAGAGTAATTTCATTTGTAAGTAACTGGATGCCCAACTAAAGGAGAATTAAACAATTAAAAAGTCTTGAGGAGGGGGTCGAAGATGGCGGCATGAGCAGGGCAGTGGAAATCTCCTCCCAAAAACATATATTTGTGAAAATACAACAGATACAACTATTCCTAAAAGAGAGACCAGAAGATACAGTACAACAGCCAGGCCACAGCTACATCTGCAAGAACTAAGCGCCTCACGAAGCGGGCAAGATACAAAGCTGTGACCCAGCGGGACCCAAGCACTCCCCCACCCAGCTCACCGGCAGGAGGAAAAGAATCAGAGTGAAGAGGGTGTGGAAGCACAGGACTGCTAAATAACCAGCCCTGGTGATCTGCATCGGGAGCACAGACACACATCGCATGGTGTATTGGAGATTAGAGAAACAGAAGGGCAGGATCCGAGACGGAGACTGCGAGTGGGTCTGAACAGCCAGCTCCCCTGGGACAAAAGAAGAGCAGGAGCTTTTTTAAAAGTCGTAAAAAGACAAGGGACCAACAGCGGAACAAAATCATCCCAGCGTACTCAGCCCAGCAGGCTGGGAATCCTGAGGAATTTCAGGCCCCCTAACTAGCTGCTGGGCAAAGCAGCCCCGCCAAAGCCCCTAACGGCGATAAGCAGCCTGCCATTTGGTCGCCAGGCTTGCGCTGCAAGCACGCCAGCGGATCCCCAACAGCTGCGTAACAGCCAGAGCGTGGCCACGCCCACAACAACCACACAGAATCTTCTCCCAGTGGGCACTCAGCTAACCGGGAAGGGCTGCAGAAGCCAGAGCAAGGTCCGGAAGGCACCAAGTGGCACAGAACACACCCGGAATGGCTGCAAACCCCCGCAGTGCTCTAGGGTAGCCTGAGGGCAGCCCTGCACACAGTAGCTCAGGGGATTATCCCAGAGACTGCCTCCCAGTGTGCAGGTAACCAGCACAGGCTGCGAAGAAGGGCAAGGAGAACAACAAGCAGGAAGGTACTTTCTTCTCCCAGCTAACACACGTGACACCTGCCTATGACCACTTCTATTGCCATGAAAAGACAGAAGAATATGGTCGACTCAAAGATCACCCAGACAACCTCAGACAGAGGGCCTGGTGGGATAGATGTAAACAATCTTCCTGAAAAAGAATTCAGAATAAAAGTCATAATAATGCTGATGGACCTACAGAGAAATATGCAAGAGCTAAGGGAGGAAGTCAGAAGGGTCATTACAGAAATGAAACAATCGATTGATGGGCTTAAGAGCAGACTGGACGAGGTGAAAGAGACTGTTAAAAGAATAGAAATCAGAGAACAGGAGTACAGAGAAGCTGAGGCAGAGAGAGATAAAAGAATCTCTAGGAATGAAAGAATATTAAGAGAACTCTGTGACCAATCGAAACAGAACAATATTCACATTATAGGAGCACCAGAAGAAGAAGAGAGAGAAAAAGGGATAGAAAGTGTCTTTGAAGACATAATTGAGGAAAACTTCCCCAAGCTGGGAAAGGAAATAGTTTCTCAGACCATGGAAGCCTACAGATCTCCCAACCCAAGGAAGACAACACCAAGACATATAATAATTAAAATGGCAAATATAAAAGACAAGGACAGACTATTAAAGGCAGCCAGAGAGAGAAAAAAGATCACCTACAAAGGAAAACCCATCAGAATATCATCAGGCTTCTCAACAGAAACCTTACAGGCCAGAAGAGAATGACATGACATATTTAATGCAATGAAACAAGGGCCTTGAACCAAGAATACTGTATCTAGCATCATTA